>JAZHYW010055514.1:0-52273 GCA_037355805.1 Ixodes ricinus | reverse complement strand
ATTCACTGCTGCATCCCGACGGTGTGCAGGCTCCAATATGCAACAATTCGAATCCTTGGTAAAACATGATCAAACATCTCCAGCTATGGTGGTGAAGAGCCCTCACCAGTATTTCTTCAATGAAATAAAATAGACCTAATAAAACAAATTAGGCATGAGTTCTATTTCATACTATCTTAATTTGTTTTAGAATCTCTACTAAGCCATAATCATTTATTCTGACGACTCTAGAAACGAAATTGCTAATATACCTTACGACTGATCCAGGAAGAAGTACACGCGTGTAAGCCACCGAAGTGAACGTTTCACAACTACAAACTTGGAAACTGCTTTTTTTAATTGGCTTACAGCAAGTTTATGGGTACTCTTCTATGTTAAACACTAGAACCTTTATTAAAAATATGTTTAAATATTTAGTTAATAAAGCATTCACGTATTTATTTATTTTACACTTGGTGACTCTTATTAAAAATGTTTTCTATTGTGAATAACTCTGCTTAGAGAACATAATGTATTGTATAGCGTGTCTTTTTTTCGGAATCGCGAGCTTGTATCGTCACACTGAATTGGTAATTCAGGACCGGCTTACGTGGTATTAAATCTTCAGAGTACGCTAAAGCACAGAACGTTTACGTGCGAAAAGACAGGTCACACATATGTGCGTTTGTTCGCATAAAGAATCTGCAATACTTTCTGGACAAGTGGTCTGCAACGGGTGTGCAGTCCGCTGAGGTACGATTTTGGCTGCAAAATAACTTTTCATTCCTACGTGGTCTTCCTGGTTCTTTTATTTTGTGCTACGTGTTTACTTCCGCGTCTTATCCCTGCTAATGGAATGAGATGGTTCCGAACAAACAGGTCAATTCCGGTAAATATTTTTGAATATGTGATTGCGAGTATTTTTATAAACATCACAGCTCTAAGTTTGGTTTCAGGGCATCTACCGACAAAAGCGAAACTATCTGCTGAGAGGACGGCAACACTGGTCATCAAAACTACGGCCGCGACGTGACGTCATGGAGGTGCTGCGATACGCGGTACAACGTGCGGAATCAACCGCAGCACCACCAAAACGTGACGTCATGGCGCTGCTTACGGTACGCTTAGCCCGGTGTTGCTTGATCTGAAGCTAACCTGCTTGCTACCTGCTAGATAGCAGCTGGTCGCATCTTTCAAATCGGTTTTATTATAGTGCGCGACTTCACTTTGACATAATGTTTCGGTTGTGATCATATATGGTGCCACTATAGCGATACCAGTAATTTATTTTTGTTTCGTTTTCGACCGGAGTTGCCGTTTAATAGTAAATATTGCTTGCATAATCGGTATTGTTTTAAAAGCACAAAAAACGAGCATGGAAGCTCTCCTGCATTTTGAAAGCGACCGTGGCACTTGAAGCACCCAACAACTGCCTCTCACCTGCAGTGATAATTGTAAGACCGCAAGGAGTTCGTCTGCGACATCAATATCAAGCTGGATTCACGGCGTTCAACTGGGCGCAGCTACCTTGCGAATTGCCAGAAGGAACGTGATGGGGTAAGCCACACACTGTCAGACTCAAAATTTTGTGTGCTATCTAACGACTGGTGTAAAGCTGCATGATATCGACATCCGAATTGGGAGAAAACTGCAGTGATAACGAGTAGATTAAATATATATATATATATATATATATATATATATACATATTGATTCACACCTATAGATATGCCGCACTATGTAGAATATAAACAAACATATATAGTCCGCGATTTGTGCTGCACAAAAGACTTATATACTTCATAAAATATCTACATACAATTATAAATAGGTGGCAGTCAAATGATTACTTCGACAAACCGCCCTTATTGGACCTCTTGTATTGGGGATTTCCCTATTGACAACAAGTGCGCTTCAGATACTTTTTTACAAAGCTTTCAATTTAAACCAGAAAGCACATACATTCCTTTGAGGTGTGACTTGCTAGCCCATTAAATTGGTAATATATAATCGTTGATTCCATAATACGATGACTCTTTAATAATGCAAAATATTTCATTCGTACTCTATGGCGAAGTTACCAAAATCGAAGTCGTTCAGTGGCCGAATGTTGAAAATGCCGCTCTGGGAGTCATAGAGGATCTTTATGATGATCGTAGTCGGTGCAAATATAGTAACAATGGCTTGCATACTGTCTGTCCAGACAACTCCTCTTAGTCCTCCCTATAAGAAAAAATCACATTTTATATCACACCAAAGTATTTATGTCTTGAATAGACCCAATGAATTATATAGTTACTTTATTATAGTTCAAACTTTTGCTGATGAAAGGCGATGATAATAAACTCGAGTAAGGCGGATTCTTGGGGAGTTGGTACCGAGAATATTAGGGCATAACAGCGGTTCGAGACAGGTACGAGAGTGGGAACGAGACAACACAATTGTGTTGTCTAGTTCCTACTCTCGTCTCCGTGATGAGCACTATTATGCTCTCAGATGATATTAAGATGCGAACAAAAAGTTACTACGAGACTCCAACTTCCGTGGTGCAGTATTTACCGAGGACACGACCATTCAGAACATATCCATCTCACAGACGGGTATTTAACAATAACGTTATATACCACTTGCTTCTGCAAACTATTGAGCTAAGTCACGCTGATATCATATTTCATTTATTCTAGGATGGCCCATAACGTCAGCAAATATTCATATAAGAAGTCTCTATGTCCGAGAAGAGCTTTCTTTCTCACTTCTAGTATGAGTCAAAGTGTTGACCCAAAATGAATAGGTCGGCATTGAGCAGAAAACTTGTGTGATAGCTTCACGCACATCTGAAACGATTAAGACTATTTTCTCCATGGTGACGACAGGTGTTCAATTTCTCGTGATCAGTCCCACCCTGCACATTAACTAAAAAAACAGCTCCCCTAGAGGGATCGGAACCGTTTTACTTTTGTATAAAATTAATACATTATTATTTCACCGGCAAATTGCGCCGCATAATATAAATGTCGGCGCATCATCACCGCTAGCAAGGAAGCACCAGCTTTGTTTTGTCTTGCCGTTGGGCACATTCTCGCTATGAATCTTGTCATCAGGGTTTGTTGCCTTGCGTTGTGCCGACCAGTGCACGCCTTTGCATAACCCAGCGAGATGTTCCAACCTCGTGCATTTCAAGCCAATTAATAGGATGATGTATTGTCGAGTGGGACGTTTCGACGTAAAGGGCATGTAGTATGCCTGCAGCCCATCCTGAACAGGCACGCAGACTATAGTGAACCATAAAACTGCTCTTGTATATATTGTGTACCTCTGTGTTCAATCCGTGCTGTTGTCAGCGAAATAAAAGTGCTACTTTTCTTTAAGACGAAACGTCACGGAAGGAAATCGAAGATACGCTGCAAATGCGTATGAATCTGTGGAGCGATTCATACCCCCCCCTCTCTTTGCGAAATCTGTGCTTTGCGTAAAACCCGTTTGACGTTTCAAGGGATACTGAGAGGGTATTTATGCTCGCCAAGGTTTATATTTCTGCATGATATATGATAGCCCAACTACCCGTAGCAAAATTTGCGGCTCGAAATTCGTCTTCTTTCCGCTCGAAAACCACCGATCGATAACTGGCCAGTTTAAGTCACGCTCACTCTGTTCTCCGTGGTCACGTGCCTATCTTTATAGTTTATACACAATTATCAAAATATATTCAAAGTCGTGGGTCATCAAAGGCACGCACTCAATATTGAAAGTTGAAACAAAAAAGGATAAGCATTTTTTTGTGGCCGCAAGAAAAATGCAGACATGTTGATTGAAAAAATAAAGTTTTGCAGCCACGTGACTTCCGGCAACTTTCTCCTCGTCTATATTCCTTCTCTCTCCCAATCCTGTTGCGGTTCCGGCTTTGAGCAGTTGCGTTTTGTTCTTTTTTACTTTCAATAAAAATGTACGTGACTGCTGTAGCAAAATATTGAATGGGTAGTCTTCTGACACCATAATGAATCACCCAACCAAAAATAAATTTATGGAGGGGGTGTCGTGTGTCTAAATAAAGCACGTTTTTTGTTGTTCATTTTACAAAAGAGGATACTATAACGAGTATCGCGACTTTAAGTTACTGTAACTAACAGGCCTGTTGGGATAGCTGGTATATGCGGTTCCATACTCGCCTTTCCTCTTTTAAAATGTCGAAGATATAAAAGGAAATATATATTGAAGTTTATACGGAACTCTCGGCTCTTGATTATGATCATCCACCGCAACATAAAATGGTAGACAAAAAGCACAAACAAATTTGGTGCGTCAACCTTCCCGCAAAACCTTTGGGAGAGCCTATTGGGTGTGTTCGGGGATGGAGCTCGGGAAATTACGAGTTTTAAAATATATTTAGACATACAATGAGAGTGGGCTGTCCATTTTAGCATAAATATCCAGGTGCTTACATCATGTTCAAAATCAGAGCGCAGGCAGTGCTTCTCGGTATATGCATATTATCAACCTCGTCATTCCACCAGCTCGCTCCGTAGATTACAGCAATTCGCTTTTCCAATTGAACTACAAAAAAAAAAGATTACGCTACAGATTTTTAAAGTCTAATTATATTCTGAAACAGAGAAAGAACATCATATGCTCGCAGAGTAGAGCGAATGCTAGAGAAGGTGTACGCAAAAGTCGTGTTAGAAAAGTTTATTTCCACCGCTTTAATTTACTGACTCTCGTACATGTCTAACCCTAAGGGTGTGTGAATAACGATTCCAATAGAAACACGCAGTGACCACTCTAATTCAACACTGTTCAGATAATCGAGCTTGTCGTGGCTTTCCTCTGCCACGTGAAGGTTATGAATGACAGAGCGCTATTGTATTCGAACCACTATTCGCACACCTCTTCGTAAAAGGTGCTCTCCTTGTTGTCAAAGTGACAGCACTCTTCGTGTGAGGCTATGGAGCTTGATTATATCATATTGCGATTGTGAAACGATGGAATAATTAAAAAAAAAACGCTACTTTGTTTGAAACAGCCACCCAAAAAGATTAGGAGGAAAAGCCAGTTGTACACGTTTCAGCAAGCTGAAAATAAACACAGCAATCTAGTTAAGATATTTATATATACAGGCTTACGATTGTTGTATAGATTGTTCCAGTCAAGCCAATTGCAAGGCAACTCCACAAGAACGGGAACTGGAAGACTGTGAACACAAATAGGAGATGGAAGATGTGAATAATGGGAGAGAGCAGCCTCATATCTAACGCGTAAAATATTTCTCACTTGTTGAGACCGCCATTGCTGCTGTGCACATTGCTACTGCTCCTGCGCTTTGCTGAAATTAGGAGCGGTTTGTGTTTCACGTAAAATCTCTTCAAACTCTTCAAAAATGACAATTCGCATCTGTCATGATCGCTTTCCAGGTAAGCCAACGTGACGATGGTGAGCTGGTATGACAGCGTTTTAACTGAAAGGCCAACAAAGGGTCAGAAAGGAGGGAACTACCCCTGAATTCCTCCTTGCCGAACGAGAAGTTAGGAGCCACTCGTCTCTTCTGCAGAAATGGAGAGACGGAAACTGGGAATCGGTTTTCCCCGCAGGACATACGACGATTCTTTATGTCGGCCTTAAACAAAAATCATAAATATTTTCTGGAAAGGTGGAGATACTTTGATAAGAATGACAGCCTCAAATGAATACCTTTTTTGGGGCAACCGTTAAAGGCCGTGGCAAACAACAGTGTAAAAGTAACTTGATGGTTATTGAGCTATCAACTGATATTCCAAAATTTAGTCTGTAAGTAATAACTTCCGCGGGCCCACATACATAGGTCGATGGATTAAATGGTTTTATATGAAACATTTGTTTTAATTAAGCATTTTCTTGCGGATGCTTTAGATCAGAAGGTACATTGCTTCGGGATTATTAATGAGGCGTATTATATATGATGTAGTGGTACTGTCACGAATTCAGGTTTTTCTTTATTTTTGTTTCTCATTTTTATGATCTCCTTTTCGGACCACTTTAAGATTCGGTACGGTCAGGACGGGGAAGTGCGGTGCCGCTTTTAATCTCAGTTCGTCCCGTCGTCCCCAACGGGTTCGCTCGTTTGCGGGGTCGGTTTTGTTGACGGGCGACGCGGATTATATTTCATCCCGGGGCACAGTTTGTGGCTTTGACCTCGCAGACGAAGGGGTCTGTGTGCTGGCTCGAGTATGGTGCCGATTTGAGACGCGAGGGCGCCGCCGGGATAAAAGATGTTTACGCTGGCTAGCGCGCTTTTTGAAGGCGGCGACTGTACTCAGTCTGCCGCCTGTCGGGGTTGTCATGTTCTACGTATCGGCGATAATTGATGTTTTTGGACGTTCGGGTCGGTGCCGGGTACCTTTGCTTTTCTGGGAACTTGACTGGTCCGAAAGGCGGGAAAACGGGAGGTTGGTCGGCAGACGAGCCTATAAAGGGGGTTCTGGAACAAAGGAGGTAGTCGAGCCCCGGAGCTGGCCGGGTCGCTGCTCGACGCGGTTTCTTTCTGCACGTGAGTCTTGGAACGTTTGATTTTTGGCTTCTGCCCTGCCTGTCGGGCAAGTGTTTGAGTTGGTTGTGCTGAAGCGTGCGTGGCTGTGTGGTGCGCGGTGTCTATCTCATCGAGCTTCTGACCGGACCACCGGACTCCGAGACGTCGTTCATCGGCCCACGACTCCAGACGACGGACTGCTCTGGACTCAGCATCTTCCGGAAAGATAAGCCTGGTTTTCTTTGATTTATCGACTTCATCCTCTGGCTCTGAAGTACGAACTGTTGAACATTGGGACGATTTATACGCAGTGCTTCTTTCTGTCGCGACTGTTTTGGGGGTGATCCCATCTGTGTAGCGGAGACGTTCGAGTCCATCACGGTTTGCTCTCACTGTTAGTTAGTGTCGGGTTTTCGTCGCTGTTTTGTCGGCTTCTTCCTGTTTTATGAGCGTCGAGTCTTTTTAGTATTAGTCTCTGGATCGCAGGGCTCCATAGCGTTGAGCTGGAGTGTGGTTTGTGTTGAGTGATCTATTGCCGTGCGCGGCGAAGTTTTCTCATTTTATTAAATTTAATCTTTTGTTTGCTTATCCTCCGTGTGTCATCGTCTCTCTCTACTGATTATACACCGGGCGTGGACCTAGCTGCTAGTCACCGGTCGAACTTAGCTGTTTTGTTTTTTTCCGTAATTTCTCGTTTATCCTCAGAGTGGATCATTGCTTTATTTTTATTAATTTGACCCTTACTCCGTGACAGTTACACAATGCCAAAACACGAAAAGCAAAGGGCACAAAAGTATGTCCGGACATCGCTTGTCTACAGAACACAAGAACATGTGGCTAATCTGAGTGTGGACAAGCTACTCAGAGTTACTTTGCGGTACGTATATAGGTTGAAGCCGGACCTTATTTATAATTACCGGTGGTAAGGCGTTCCAAGTACCTGTAGGAGTACCGGGCGGTAGTATAGGTTTCTCTTTTGGTGGTGCGAATATATACGTGTATTTATATATATATATATATATATATATATATATATATATATATATATATATATATATATATATATATATATATATATATATATATATATATATATATATATATATATATATAACTGAGAGGAAAAGCAATAACCCTTGATGAAAACAGCAACAACGGCGTGGTTTATTCTTCGACGTTTCGGCCGGAGTCCGGCCTTCGTCAGGAAGTCTTCCTGACGAAGGCCGGACTCCGGCCGAAACGTCGAAGAATAAACCACCCGTTGTTGCTGTTTCATCAAGGGTTTGCTTTTCCTCTCAGTTATACCCCACGCCTTCGGCCCCCCGCCACCATGCCCGTTGTGTATATATATATATATATATATATATATATATATATATATATATATATATATATATATATATATATATATTGTCACAGTAGGACATTGAGGTGCAACGAGCGGGACAAAAATTAAGAAAAAAGAGGGTCGTAGACGGGAGGATGACGAAATGGCCGCAACGAAAAAAAGCAATCAGTAACATTTTGGTGTCAGAAGTGGGTTTTGCGTAAAAATGCACTTCCCGCGACAACAAGTCCGGTCTGGCGAACCTTCCCCTTCTCCTGAGGTGACCAGTAACACTGAAGGTCCAATTACCTACGCCCAACTGAGGGATCCGTTCGCGGAGCAGGGACAGGGCTTCGAACCAACGATGGCGGCTATGGTCCGGGCGCAGCTGCAACCTGTCACGTCTGCGCAAGAAGTCCTTCGACAAAGAATCATAGCGCTAAAGAAAAGGAGATACTCGGAGAATCGGACCGACTCAGCAACGGTACGCACATTTTAGGCCACCTCGAATCCCCTTCGTCTGAAACTGAAGCCTTTCGATGGTAGCGGGCCACTTGACCTTTACCTCGAGCAAGCTGACATTGTTGCTCAAGCAAACAAATGGTCCGAAGATGAAACAACTCACGCTCCTTCGGCATAACTACAGGGACCAGACACCGCGATATTGGCCCAATTTCAAGTAAGAGCTCAAACCTACCAAACGTTGGTAGCGGCACTTGAAGACCGCTTCGGCGACAAACATCTACAACACAACCGCTATGGCGAGCTACGTTGCCGTTAATAACATCCGGTGGAAACACTCCAAGTCCTGGCAACAGAAGTTGAGTGCCTAGCGGGAAAATCATTTGTGGGAGTTGCCGCCGGCACTATTCACCTTCTCAGCACTACTGCCTTCGTCGACGCCATTGTGGACACTGAAGTTCAAAAATGTCTTCGACTTGGAGAGCCAAAGACTGTTCGAGAGACTTTGGCTAAGGCGTTAGAGATCTCAGCCATCCAAAAGACAACAGCAAACGCCCGAGGCTTCTTGCCCGGCACAGTTACAGCCAACTACTCATCTGGAGACGCCTGGAGCACGCCAGCAACCTGAAGGTCACCAACGAGTTAACACTAAGAGGCGCTGTTTTCAATGCCAACGACAAGGACACTTGGCTGCAGAGTGTTACAGCGCGTCGGGAAACGAATATCCCGGTCCACAGGGGCGGGATTGTGTATAGAACACGAAGTAAAAAAGAAGCCATTACTCGATCACGCATGTGTCCCTTGCGCAGATGGTGCCGTTGTCGTGCCACGCATGACGCAATCGGAGCTACACCTAGCCTCGCGCGCGGCGTTCACAAGTGGTCTTATTTGAGAGATTATGGTTACTCTGCCATAAGTAAGTTAAATGATGTGAATTTAAGTTAAATTACTTTACTTATTTCTTTAAAAGGGTTGATAAATGGGCTAGTTGTTATTTGAACATCTAAACGGTATTAGCGCACACGTAGAGAGAAGAGTGAAGATACAGGAAAGAGGCACTACTCACAACTATATATGTACTGAGATGAAGTGAAGAAAGAACATCGTCGAAAATCATCACCCTCATTAAAGGGGTACGGAAACCAAATTCTGGAGCTCATTTCTTTGTTCCAACACGACGCAGGTAGCAGTAGAACCACAGAAACATAAATATTGCGCTAGAAAACGCAAGAAAACATATTTTAAAGTGAATTAAACGATAATCAAAAACCACCTGGTAGTTGGTTATGAAGCTTCAATGGAATGTCGTGACGACAACATGCCGCTGAAAGCAGCGCCACAGCGGTATGTCCACTCACTGGTATAGATTGCCTAGGCCTGAACGCAATACCGAGGCGTCGTCTTGGTGGAAAAGTTCGGAAAAATTCGGAGCGTTGCCATGGTTGCCAGATCACGTTTATGTGTGTTTCAACTTTTAGTGATATTAAATTCACTAAATTCTACAAAGTGCGCAAAATATTGTTGTAATATAATATCATAGTAATGAATGAAATGTTCCGCTTTGTTTATTAGATTTCGGATGTTTGTCGAGAACGGTAACCAGACATCGCGGGAAAATTGGTTTCGGTTCCGGATTACGACCAAAATAGGCATGCTTGGTGCACGTGGAAATACAAGCGCATGTTTTCATCGCCCGGGCGGTTCGGCGACAGTCGGTTGTGGGGCAGGCGTGTTGAAGAGACTTTCTTGGCCACGAGGAACCTCCGGCGTTGTCGGCGGGGTCATGGCAGTGACCACCGCGGCTGCCCTTGCGACGAAACACAAGCGCGATAAGTTCCTCGTGGATCTCGTCAGGCTTGGCGTGGCCGCCCCAGCCCGGCGGGATTCGGCGGACGTGCAGCCGGTGCAGCGGCGGGTCGACGGAGCGAGGTGATGTTTACGCGAAGATCAGGTTCTCGTACTTCGGGGTTCCCGGAGACCGGAGACGTCGACCGTGCTCGCCCGAGGTTCGCGGCAGTCCCCCCGCAAGAGATCGATGCCGTACGTGCTGTTCGGCAGAAGGACATTTCGTGCCCATAATTACGGTCAAAATAGCGCCAGTAGCACACCCCACACAAGTGAGTATGTTCGATTCGATTATCTTCAACGTGTGTCCACTGCGGTATTGTTATCGGAACACGGGAAACAATCTAAAACTCCTTGCGCCGTACTATCACAGTCTCCTGTACTGCATTTGTACCTTTCTAGTTAATTATATCTGAATTAGTGTTTGTTTCTGAGCAATAAAGTTGCGTTGGACACCCCTGTGTTGTTTCTTTTTCATCAAATAAAGTTCACGTATACAAAACTTGCTGCCGAGAACGGAGAAACGACAGTACGACGTTTTTCTTCGCCCGTGCCGGTACGCGGTCGAAGTTGGGACTAGCAACACTTTTCATCGCTCTCGCGTCTTACGCAGCTCCGGAGAAGGAGACGAATCATTTCCTTGCCTGAATATATTTATTGCGCGCTCCGCCACATTATGAATAATACACAGCATTCCGCTACATTTTATTTTACCGATCACCGCGAAACCGCGCAGAAACCGAGACCGTGCATTGGTTAGGCCTACGCCAACCACACCGATCAGCTCGGCTGGACCTGGGCGCGTTGAAGTAAACAAGACGAAATCTGGTTATATGCAATAACAGTACCTAAAAAAAAAAAACACAACTGACCGCATTCGCAAGGTTTACGACAAGGTTCACGCTGCCGTCTGCAACCAGCGACGAATCTCCGAATCTGTCCGAATCTCCGGTTATTCGTCCCATCACTACTGTTGACGTCTTCGTCTTCGCTAATGTCATCGCACCCACTGCCGCTGCCACCACTCTCGTCATGTTGACCCGCCATCGCACACTCAAGGCAGCTGAGGCAGCTCTGACACCTCTGCTGCCTCTGCCTCTGCGGCTCTGCGCTCTACCGGCTCCGCGATATCTACAGCCCTTGGGTACTTCGACAAAGCGAGATTGTAACGCGTTGACGCCTCCAAGTGGCAAAACTCGTCACTACGGTACGCTTGGTCCTCCGAGGCATGATGACGTCAAGACGTCTGCCGGATCTCCCGAGATGCATCGCGCTCTTCGATGGCTGATTTTGAAGCGCTCGCCAAAATCCCGGCATTTATACCCAAAAATATAGCCATCTGCTCAAAATACGACCGTGCGATTATTCATTACAGGCTTAGCTGATCATATTGAACTCATTTCTTGATGTTTTCTCCATATTTCAAGTTTCGATTCTGTATCCCTTTAAAGTTGAGAAAAAAGATGAAAAATAAATTGTTGGTTTCTCGCGGACACATGCTTCAAACATCAGGTCATTTGTTTAAGCACCATATCCGTTGTTGGCCGTCACGTTGCCATCATACTAGGGTGTTTTGCATCAATCTTGGCTCGTGCGAGCTCTTCCTTGTCAAAGATGAAGACAAGCACCTCATCCGTAGTCGGCTGTCACGTTGTCATCTTGCCTGAAGTTTCGCGGCAACCGTGGTTGATGCTGTTTCTTCATTGTGTGTTTTAAAAAGTATATTTCCTTGTTTGTTAGTGCAACTGATTCAGCAGTGATGCTTTCCTTATCAGCAGATAGGATGTGGTAGGCTTCCAGCACCTCACGGGTTAGTTTGTCTTTGTGCTGCCCTAGGATGCTTGTTTCCCCGAATAGCGGACTGCATTTGAATAGCGGACTGTAATGAGTGGAAATGCAGCCCGCTATTCGGGGAAACAAGCATCCTAGGGAGGCACAAAGACAAATTGACCCGGGAGGTGCTGGAAGCCTACCACATCCTATCTGCTGATAATTATTGCATCAGTGCTGAATCAGTTGCACTAACAAACAAGGAAATATACTTTTAAAACACACATTGAAGAACCAGCATGAACCATGGTTGCCGCGAAGCTTCAGGCAAGATGACAACGCCACAGCCGACTGCGGATAAGGTGCTTGTTTTCATTTTTAACAAGGAAGAGCCCGCACGAGCTAAGATTGATGAAAACGCCCTGCATGATGGCAACGTGGCGGCAAACAACGGATTTGGTGTTTAAACAAATGACCTAATGTTTGAAGCATGTATCCACGAGGGACCTACTATTTATTTTTACTTTTTCTTATTTTCTCAACTTTAATGGGGGTGATGATTTTTTACGATGTTCTTCCTTCTCTTCATCTCAGTAAATATATAGTTTTGAGTAACGGTCTGTCCTGTATCTTCTCTCTACTCTCTACGCGTACGCATCATACGGTTTAGATACTAATTCTTTAAAAACAGCGAAAAGGTAATTAAACTACAATAGAAATTACTACGGAACAAATGCAAGGATATTACATTTCAATTATTTTCGAAAAGGAATGAAATTACTTTGACGTTACCTTTGAATACACTGAGGTCGTTTCTCGTGCTGATTTTATTTGTAGTATATGTACCAGAACTACGATATTCCTGTTTACGCTGTCACATGCCTCATGCCTTTCCATGTGACCCATGCTGAGCAGTAGTTCCGCTAGCGCACACGACGGAACTGGAAACATGTTTTATAGCTTCTTATTTAGATGTGAATTTATGGACTGTGCCAGTAACTTAAACCGGGCAAGGTGAACTGGTCTATGTGAAATGTTTCCCTTCCGACTCGGACGTAGTCTAAAACTTTCTGCCAAGGACACTGGTTGCATTCCGGAGCAATCATCTCGAAGAGTATTTTTCAAAACACCCCAAAAGCCCACGTTCTCACGCGTTGTCCCAAAAAGGGGCTGTATATTTGCATTGTCACGGCCGCTCGGTCCCGAAGGGCTGTGGGTGGGCAGAGGCGTCGCCAGGTGAAAGAAGAGATGGCGTAAGCTTCCTAAATTGTGTGCTTTGTAAACAAACGGATGGCGAATCTGTTCGTTTGATTATTCTCGACAAAACTCCCTTACGAGATACAGAGTGGCATACTGCGAGCGGCACGTGCTTTACTCGCTTCCCGTTTTTCCGACTAAAATCATATTTAATTGCCAAGGCTATGCACAAAACGTTCAGTGGCTTCGACAAGGCATTTGGGATTAGCGATGTATTCCTTTCGTTTGTTGTTCACGGTGTCGATGATCGTAAACAACAAATGAACGAAATAAATAGTTAATCCCAAGGGCATTGTACAAGGTAGCTGAATGTTTTGTGCGTAGCCTTTGAAAGCAAATATGATTTGAGTCGGTTTCACGATTCGACCTTGCTTTACAAAAGAGCAAGCAGGCTGGGGATCTGCGTCTCCTGTCCTCTCAGGTTTTAAAACCCGTTGACCTTACGGGTGATGTGCCCATCGCACTGTAGCCTATTAGCCATTCACCCCTAACCTGACAGTGCGATGGAAGCTACGTGCTCGTTCGACCAGTCGCACGTCTATCTTTCGCCACGCACACACGCTCTTGTTGATACCCACGCACAGAGAATGTCTCTAAAGATGAAAGAAGGTGGTTGATTGGTTACGGTGAGCTTGTAGCTCCTACCGCAGTGTCAGCTTAAGGATGAATTAAGCATATTTCTGTTGTGATGACGTGGCTCGTGAATCTGTCTTGTGTATGGGTCGTGAGCCGTAGTTCTTCCAGCGATGTCCTCGCAGGGAAGCTTTCCTCCATCTACTCCGCGTTTCGAGCCCGCCTTAGTGCGTCTGTCGTGTTGCTCATACGAGGCTTTGTGCTCAGATTGCCCTCGTTCGTTTACTCTGATGTCCTTTCCCCATATTCATCAGGCAAAAAAAATTTTTTTAGGCGCTTTTCGCGTTGTTTCCGGCTTGAGCGGCGTCGGCGTCAGCGTCGCCGTCGCGGTCGCCGTCGCCGTCGCCGTCGGCGTCGACAGAACCGCGCGGTGCATTTCGGGGTAATTTCCCGCTAAATACAGCGGAAAATTTTCCCCGCTAAATTTCCGGAAAGATTTCCCCGCTATATTTAGCGGAAACATTTCTCCGCCAAATTGAGCGGAAAAATTTCCCCGCCAAATTTAGGGAAAAAAATTTCCCCGCTAAACTTATCTGAACAAATTTCCCGGCTAATTTTTCGCAGAAACAATTCCCCGCTAAATTTAGCGGAAAAATTTCTCCGCAAAATCTAGCGGCAAAAATTTCTCGCTAAATTTAGCGGAAAAATTTCCCCGCTAAATTTGGCGGGAAACTTTCCCCGCTAAATGTAGCGGAAACATTTCCCCGCTAAATTTGGCAGAAACATTTCCCCGCTATATCTAGCGGAAACAATTTCACCCTGAATGGGAGGCGAGCAGGAGAGGACGAAGGGCGTAGCCTCCTCACCGTACCCTCTCCTTCTCCTCCTCAAGAGCTGCGCTCTAATGCGGCGTTACAGGTGATTGCAAACGTCTTTCATTTTTGTTTCTTTTTTTCTAAGCTCGCAATAAACCATCTTCGGACCTAAGTAATTTCAAAAGCAGTGAGTCATTTTCTCAAAACTACTGCCTGAAAGTTATTCATTACATTACTAAATTGCCAGCATAGAAAAGTGATTGGTTGCATTACTGAAAAGTACAAAAAGTAATTTATTTACTGTAAATTAATTACAGTAATGCCATTACTGCCATTTCTGTGTGTACTCCATCGAACTCATACCTGTGCTTAACAGGAGCTATGAGGCTTACGAGTATGTGATTTGTTGGAAACATTTGGTGGTTGTTCAGCTACGGCACCCCAGCCTTCGACACGTGCGGCCCAGAAACGGAGTAAAGAGACTCGGGCAGCAAGACAAAGGGATGCCAACCCTCGCGCGCCTCTTTTGACCACGGAAAAACGTGTCCGTCTCCATAAAGAGCTCAAGTGCAGGAGATTGAGGCATGCGCAGGAGCACTACCATCCCACCATCGAGCGAGCACGATTGCACGATTGGACAACTGATGCTCACACTTACTGGAACATAAGTTAAACATGTGTGAACATATATAAGTTTTGTACCCGGTTACGTAATTTCTGTACCTTAGTGCAGCACGCACAAGACTTTTCACGTACCCGACTGCGGCTGCGTTCCCACTCATCCTACCGATTTTAGAGTTTGCTTAATTGAATGGTCGGTGAAATATTTAACCGCCATCCTCGCTGTAGTAATACCACGTGAAACAAAAAGAAAAACAAACATTTATCTTGATATGAAATTGTTGTACTAAAGTGAATACATTCTTTTTGACGCGTTTTGACCCAATGTTACACCGGGTGTCAAGTGCAAAAAAACAGATTTGAGATCCTTGAATACCGTAAATAAAGCATAAGGGTGATCTGTTTTTGACAATTTACGATGCTGTTTTTGACACTTTAGGGGAGACATGTAGCCGGGTCTGTTTGATGGACCGCAGGCCTTTAGTCTTTTAAGGTGTAGAAAAGTGAAATACGCACCAGGATGCTATGGGTTGTGCTTAGCCATAGGCTTCTTTGTCGCAATGAAGTTTCAGTGGTAATCAAGGATCAAGCCTTTAGTTTCTAAGATGCCCAAGAAAAACCATACGGTCTTGGTGCTGGCTCTCCAAATTTTGCGCAAACTGCACACCACGTATAAAAACTAAAACCACCTAAAACATTTGAGCAGTCCTGTTTTACTGTGCGCTACAGCCACAGCGACAGCTGCGTCAAGTGACGGCGAGATCTTTGGACATCGGCGTCAAGTGCGTGAAGAAAAAGTTCAGAACAATATAGACTAACATGTGTTTCAAACTTACTTTTTTTAGCGTATGAAGGCGAGTATCCCGCACGATTTCTTGGCAGTGACAATGCTGCGGCATTTTGTTATCGGCTACTTCTAAGTATTTTTCCAGAGCGCGTGCAACGGCAACGAACACTGCATAAACCCTAAGTATAAATTTGGTTCGCTAATGCTGTGGCCTAGCTCTGTGGTAAAGCGTACGCTTCGCACGCAGCGGACTCAGGTTCGATTCTCGCGGGCGGCGGGTGATCTTTTTCAAGGACTTGGCAACATTGACGACGGACAGTGTATACGCCCTACTACGCCAACTACAACATCTACAACAACAACTATTACAACTGAAGCATCAAACACTGCAACGCCAACAACGGGCACCATTTCCGGTAGTGGGATGAGTCCATGCCGGCTTTCATGTAAAAAGGAAGTTTGGAATGACCGGGCGGTTTTGGTGCAGGTGCGTCACTTCCCTTTTCCGTAAGCGAACACGATACTCTTTTCACACAACCGGCCGCTACCTCCGGCGACACACGGATGCCAACATTTGTTACCAACCACCGAAGGCCAAACCGAACCTGAACATGTAGGTTGTCCTCTAATTTAATAGATCTGTCTTATATGTTTTTCGTTTTTCGAAAAGAAAATGCCCCATATAATATTATGAATCTAATACAAAAGATATATCTGTTTAGAAATGAAAAGGAATGGCATAACTTACTGTTACAATGAAGTACATTAGGCAAGCCGTAAGGGAAATCTTGTAAGAGTAACGTGCTCGGAGGTACTGAAACATAAAGGTGTAATTGCTGTTAGACAATATTTCTGCATACTTTTTTTATAGAAAGGGTACGTTATTATTTCAGTCGCGTGTTGACGGTCACAGAAGTAGTAAACAATAATACCTCGATCGTTATTTTGTCTTTTAATATTTCTTATATTAAGTGTATTGTAAAGCGTGACAGGTGACTGAAATATGGGTGAAAAAGTAAACCAGAGGTTTAATATTAAAAATAAATAAAGCAACAATATATTCGGTGCCGCTGACGTCGATGCCAGCAGAAAAAGCGGGATCCAGTGGTATAGTACTCCGTTTCACCTTAAAGGGATACTTCAACGAAATCTGAAATATACCCGTCGTGTTCAGAAAAAGGCAAAATATCCACAATATCCGTAAATGACAATCGCACGTTTACATTCTGAGCCTGATGGCTGTATTTCTTGTTATAAACTGCCCACTCTTGCAAGCGCTCGGAGAGCAGCCAGAAGAGAACACGTCACATCCTACGCAGTCGTGACGTAGTCTCTCTCGGGATGAGCAAAGCTGCGGCGAGGCTGACGCCGTCAGGATGCCCTAGCCGTTCCAACCACCGGAGATGTCGATGCACGCCAGCAATCGGCCCACCGCAACTAACCGCAAAGCTGCTTTTGTGTGAATTTTGAGCGGCGGGTTAATCTTCTATAATCTTGAAGAGGCAGAGTAGCGACGTCTGGGACACACAAAAGAGAGACCCCTTAAGTAGAAAGTTGCTGCCCCCTCTTCTCTTGTGCTGGCCGTAGAGTTGTCGGCATGATGTCAGGTTCAAAGGATGTATAGTTCTAGGCAAGACAGTTATTGTCACTACCTGTCAAGGTTCCTAGACGGGCATTACAAACGAGGCTTTAACAACATCCACTAGGTGGTCTTTGCTACTCGTTTAATTTTTGTTTTAAAATTACTTTTCGTGTCTTTTAAAAAAAAAATATTTGTATTTCCGGTGTGATACCGCTCCTTTGAACGCGTATAGACCAAAACAACAGTGCCAGAATTTCGTTGTAGTATCCATTTAAGCGACCGCAGCTGCCACTACCATCTCATCAGAAAAATTAAGCGGCGCTAATAGTGTGTTGTCACAACGCTAATCGCTTATGTGACGTTCGCTATGAACCGGCCCCGTGAATATTCACAATTCAAACGGGGCTAAGCGTAAGACCGAGCGGATTCCTCACACTAGTGCCGATTTGATTCCCTCTATGTTCTGGAGGTTATCACCCCAAAATGCATCTCGTGGATGATCTGTGCATTTTTAGAACAGCAACATTTTGGGTGAGGGCAGCCAGGTTGGCGGAAGTCGAACTCCGAACTTCGGATGTGCGCCACCAACTGCTCCGACGACGCGGCATTACTTTTGCATTTCAGAACCTATTTTTCCCATGCTAAACTAACAAAGATAATATCAAAGAAAGTAAACGATCGAAACGCATAAAAAGGCATGTCCGTGTCATATAGTAGGTAATTATTCTTGATGCAAATTTGGTAAAAAAAGAGAGAAAAAAACATCGGGTTGCAGGGGTGGCGTGATGTAGGTCAGGGTTTCTGGGGTAACACCTTGTATATTTAATCCTTCTTGCTTCACATTACATTGTATTTTTATAAGCTACTTTTCAGGCGCTTCCCGCTATGACTGCTGCGCTGTACCAGTATCTTCCCGTCGTGGAGGCTGCACCCATTAACCTAGTACCCAGTGACTTTAGCACCGATAAGTCTAGACTCGCCTTCAATTTATTCCTGTGCTACTTGTCGAACCTTCAACACGTGTTTAAAAAAAAGTTCAGAAGGAGCGTCGTAGTTGTCCCCTCGATTTGCAGGCGAGACAGCACGGCGTCACGTATGGAATTACCTTCTGCCGTGCACCAGCTAGAAGATGAAGAACATAGATGTCTCTGAAGCCACCCCATCGTACCCGAAGGTAAGGCACGGCAGCCCTTCATTTCAAGTTTTGTGATCCTCGTCAACGTACATCACTATCGTGTCAGTAATGGTATTGTAATCTTCTAGTCACTCAATTCGCTGTTCTGTGGTATGCAGTCGCACATGATTGATGGCGATTTAGACGAAGCATTCCTATCGTTAGGCGGGCCCGTGTGTAGGTATGGCGTGTCGAAGAATGATGAAGTCGAAAACAACTATGCGACTTGAACTGCACTTCATATTGGAAGAAAATTTGTCACTGTACATCACATCATTCATTTGCCATAATAGCCCACCGAGAATATTCATACCGATTTGTCGGATGAAGGCAAAAGCGATGTGATGGGCCTTAAAAGTTTCATAGGTTGCATGAGTTTCGCCAGGTCAGAGTGTAGTGACGAAAGCATTTCGTATCTCTGCTTCTGGCAATAGTAGGCTCCACCTCACGAATCGTACCGCGGAAACATTAAGCTTGACAACCCAACGCAAGACGTGGTACTTCAGAATGAACGCCCTACAGAGGAAGGTCAGAACTCGGGTCTGCCCGGATAAGTGGGAGGCATTCATTCTCCACTCTCTCTCAGCGTCCTCCTACTTTGTACGTGCACTGCTTCTGGCTTCCTGTAGCTTGAGTGTGTATAAAACGAATTTGACTTCTGAATTATGGCTTTAGTGACCCACGAGAGGAGGAATTTATAGGTTTCGCGTTAGTTTGTTGAACACACGCTGTTGCTCCTCGTTCAAATTAGGGACAATGGCTTTTTTCTGAGCTCAACGAGTGACACGGCGATTCCGAAGAAAATTTCGAGAAACGTTTGTCCCCTTCGTATAAGCTTAAGTCCAAACGTAGCCGATACTTTGAGGTAATTGGACCTATCAAGCAGCGTCAAGGCGCAAGTCGCTGGGCCTTTCTTGTTAATGATTGGTTTGATAATGACAAAACACGCACATAAACATGACGAACACCATTAGTGTGTGCTTTTGACACTGTCTGATTCGTTCAGTGACCTCGTAACGTCGGCTGCGTCTGATCTTAACGTGAAACGAAGTTTACTTGGCATGTTCGCACAGGAAGGCATTTTCTTGAGGTCTTCCTCTTGGAGGGTGCTGGGAAGGAAGCTGTCCTTTCGGAATCATGTCTAACAGTTTGGTGGCTGAGAACTTCACCGAAAAGTTAACTGGCGTTTGTTGGCTTAAGGACGAGGCCGGCGTTTCTAATAGCGCGGAGTGCGCTTCGGGCGCTGAACGTCTTCATCAAACGTGCTTAAAAATGACGCCATCAACAAGGTGAACAAGGTGCGCATGCCATTGCAGACCTACCAATAGGATGTCATGACCGTCTGAAACATTGCTGGAGTCTTACAGAACAGCATCACTTCCATCACGCAGAGACCATTCTGAGTGATGAAGTCCACCCTACCTGTGACCCGCTTCTCCATTTTCCTTTGGCGGACTTCACACTTTAAACGCACCGGCAAAGAATAAAGGGCGTGGTATAGTCGATTAAGGGTATTGCCGAAGCGAGGGAGTGTGATGGCATCCTTCATTGTAATCTTGTTAAATCGCCAAATCGCAGTATTCAATGTAAAGTCTTGATGTCCCATCCTTGTTTTGACCAGGACCATAAATATTAACTCTTCGAATGTTGGATGATATCATCGTCGAGTATTACTTTTACCAGCTCTTCGATGGCTCCTTGCTCTTTTATTAGAGAGAGGTGCGGTATGTCGGTGGAGGAACTGGGTGTTCGACATTGTCGGTGAATATCATGTGCTTGACGACTGCCGTCTTGCAAAACCCATATAGTGCGGTATAGCGAAGGGAAAATAAAACCCGGCTAGAATATTTTTTAATTAAACATGCGAAAATTACTTGGTGCCATAGTAGTATTTTGAACAGTAGTTACCGATTCATAAGTGTCCTAAATAAAAATGCAAAGCAGGTACTAAGCCGATTTCAAACCATTATACGGATATAGGATTGAAAAAATTAAAGCGCTTGAAGATATGTTCAGCTAGAAGGGCGACCACAATAGTTTACCCATGTAGCCGCGCTATTATTTCATATTGTGATTTCATATTGGTAAAGTATAATTTAGCAATATGAAATCATAATGCTGGTAACATTGCAATAATAAACCAGCATAATGTTTCTCAGCTAATAAAATACATTTAATGCACACTACATCGTTTCACACTTTCAGCTTCAGGCCGCGGAATGTTTCGCTCCATATTTTCACAGTTGGAGGTCGTCGCTTCTTAAAGTCACATCTTTGGCGCGAGGTTTTGGCGACACCGGCGGAGTTACGAATATTGTACCCTAAGCACTATGTGGTACTGCATAAACATATATGTAGGAATGAGGCCCTGACAGGTATAATTCTAGGATTTAGAATTTTATTACAGCCATTAAGGTGCTAGTTTGTTTTACATTTATGACTTCCTTGACCACGGCCACTTTTTGTTTGTTTTACGAACGGCTCAATTGCGTATGAGGCAGGGAGGGTGAGAGCGACTATTATAAGAATTCTGAACTGTGAATAATATTTAAATGGATACATATAATAACCCATCATTTCTTATGTCTAATCAGTATTGCCCTCAGACAGAAAACAGAATAGTGGCACATACCTAATCGACTAAGCATAACCTGTGACTTCGCTTCTCGCGTCCAGGCGGAAGTGGACCTTCAGGACTGTGTATAACACCCTCCCTATCCCCCGATGGCGTTAGGCAAGACAGAAATACACCCATTAAATTACAAGTTTTTACACACTCTCCCTGTTTAATAACCTTATTTTCGTACTCACATATCGAGTTGCTCAAAACAAGATGTTAACGTTAAAATTTAATGACAAGTACTGCAAGTACCTCTAGCTAATTAAATATACTTATCGTGATTCGAGTGAATCGAGAAACTACGCTCAGTCATGTTTTATGAAATTCTTACCTCAAATACGGATGTTATCTTCAGCCTGTAAAGTACAGGTACAATGACGTGTACCGTCACCGGGATCAGCAATAAAATCGCAACAGACGTCGTCCATCCCATGTGAAGGCCGTAAGCATAGAAGTGAGCGCTCATTGCTATGATTCCCGTGGATGACATAATTGAGGCCAGGACAGACAGTGCCAACGGCACCATCCGTAAAGTGCGACTGCCAAGAAACATTTCTTCGATTGTCAAGCGGCCAGTCCTCTTGAAAGAAAATACTAAGCCTAGCCCTATAACAGTGATGGTGAATAATGCGAACACTGCAAACTCGATAGGGTGCGTCATTGCTTCCAACACTCTGACCAAGTTGTCGATCACGAAAGTGCGTTCTGCACCAACTGTATTGCATCAGCTCTGACACACTCGCCTTGCTATTATTTTTCTCCCCTTTCGCCTCACAGATGGTGGAACAAACTTCTCTCTCTCTCTCTCTATCTTCCTTACCCATATTGCTCTATCGTCCCATTTGTGTCTCCTGTCATGTAACACAAGGTATGACAATAATTATCGTGCAGCCATTTCACAGACATGAGGACCTCACAATGTGAAATTAAAATGGCAAATATTCCTTTGTAAATTTGTTAAAATAAAATAGTGATATGGCAGATCGGATTTGGCTATTTAATCATCGATTTCTGAATTATTATTTTTTGGTGATCTAGGCAGCGGACGCATGGTACTAACACTGTCGTACAATACCAATGTGCGCAAAGGTTTTCGCTGGCGTGCAACAAACAACACCCATTTAACTGCAATTACATGTTGTATTTAGAGAATAAATATTCGGGCAGAATTCGCCGTACTTGCCTGTGTTTGTAATTTTGCCAACTCATTCGAGTCACCGCAGGAGTAATCAAAGTCGCAGCCCCGACCCTCTCGTCCTAAATGGATACGATGGAATCCGGCCTACCACCTATTACATATGTATAATTGCTTAAAATAAACGTACTTTGCCTGAAAATTGGGGCTACATTTCTGCGGTGTTTTTCTGCATTCTGCAATGTAAAAAAAAATCCCGTCAAATTACTAGAAACGGCCAGTTAATTTTTGATGCCGGAACCGTTGTCTTGCATCACGGTCACAGCATTGACTACGTATTACATACATGACAGTACTGAGGCTCTACGGTTTTTGCCCGAAACTTGACCCGTAAAAGAATGGCAGAAACCCGTAACTCTCAGTCATTGTACTGCATGTGATGCACAGATATGCGGAATTGTTCCGGGATCAAAAATTAGTTGGCGTGTTGTCCGTAACCTGCAATGGCAAAAACCGTAAATCTTAATCACTGAGCTGTACGTGATACGCGACGACAGGAATCATTCCTACATAAAAATTAGCTGGCGTGTTGTCCACACCTTGCAACGACGGCCAGAGCCTGTTGAACTGCTAGCTGCAGTGTCTTAACAAAACGGACGTCTCAGTGAACAATAACTATAGCATTTTACTGCTATATGTATTGTTCACTGAGATTTCCGTTTTGTTAAATCATTGCAGCTAGCAGTTCAACAAGCTTTGGACGTTGCTGCAAGGTGTGCACAACACTGCCAGCTAATTTTAATGTCGGAACGATTCCCGTCGTTACGCATGACGCGCAGCTCAGCGTTTGAGAGTTTCAACTTCCTGCCGCCGCAAGTTACGGACAACACGCCAACTAATGTTTGATGCAGGAACAATTCAAATTAAATATCTAGTGACCACGGAATGTGATTAGGCAGTGGGCCCAAGTTACCTTCAGGAGTTAACGCCAGCTGCGCATTCCAGAGTTCAACGGGTGCTTAAACACTGCGTTAGAAATTTGTGGAAGTGAACACAAGATACAGTACTAAGTAAAACATGTTCATACCTTTATTCTTAAGAAAAAAATAGTGGGCCATGTCCAGCTTTCATGTAGAAGGCAATCTCTAATTTCCAGTGCAATCAAGTCTATATGAAGAACTACAGAACCTGGAAAATTAAACAAAACAAATGTGGTTAGATTATGAACAGATTGTGATGACAGAATAAACCTCCAATTTCTGGAAACTACGAGTTACATGTAATCAACTTGCAGGTGCCTCAGCTTACCTCTGGCGGCATTAGACACTGAAACCAACTTATGACTTATGATACGAAACCATTTTAAAACGGGAAGTTCGAAAACTGCCATTGAAGACGGAATTGCCGCGTTCAATAAGTTACTTCAAGTCTGTTATCACGAGTTAATTTCAGAAGTTACTGTCAACTGTGCCTCCCAGAGATAATTAAACACTGTGCTAGTAAGATATTTCAAGCAAGTGCACATAAGATACAGTACGAAGTAGAACATGTTCATACCTTTATTCTTGAAAACTTATAATTGGCCAAGTCCATCTTTCATGTGGAAGACAATCTAACTTCCAGAGCAATCAAGTCCACATGGAGAACTACGGAACCTGAAAAAAGTGCAGAATGTGATTAGGTTATGAACAGAATGCAATGACAAACTAAACCTCCTAATTTCTGCAAACTATGAGTTACATGTAAGCACACTGCAGGAGCCTCAGCTTAACTCTGGCGTGTTCTAGACAGTGAAACCAACTTGTGACTTATGATACGAAACCATTTTAACAAGGGAACTTCGAAAAATGCATTTGAAGACGGAACTGCCGCGTTCGATGAGTTTCTCTAATCCTTTTGTTACGAGTTAATTTCAGAAGTTACTGTCGACTGTGCCTCCCAGAGATAATTAAACACCGCGTTAGTAAGAAATTTCCAGCAAGTGCACATAAGATGCAGTACAAAGTAGAACATATTCATAACCTTAATCTTGAGAAAAAGTATGAGCCTCGATCTAACTTTCATGCGGAAGGCAATCTAATTCAAGAGCAATCAAGTTCACATGGACAACCACAGAACCTGGAAAACAAAACAAAAAATGTGTAATGCGATTAGGTTCTGAATCAGCATGCAATGACCAAACGAACCTCTAGATTTCTGCAAACTATGAGTTATACATAAGTGCACGTGCAGGAACCTCAGCAGTTCTGACAGGCGCTACATGGTGAAAGCCAACTGTGACTTATTCTGGAGGCCATTTTAGCAAGGAAGTTTGGAAAACGCCTTTGAAGATGAAGTTGCCGCATTCAATGAGCTTCTTGAAGCCTGCTGTCGAATTAATTTCAGATGTTACTGCCAAGTGCGCCTCCAGATGTAAAAGGTGCTTGAATACTGGTTGTACGAAATTTCGAAAAAGTGCCCACAGAATGCAGTTGGAGTGAAACACGTGCATACCTTTATTGGAGAATTCGTTAGAGGGTCACGTCCAGCTTTCATCTACGAGTGAACGATCTTCCTGACTTCAGAGCAATCAAGTTCATATGAACAACTACAGAACCTGAAAAAATGGATTGGTTAGGTTCCGAACAGAATTCGATGACAAACTGCGGTCTCCGTGTACATCGGCAGACTGGCAGATGTGTCAATGATCGTGCACGGGAACATGCGGCAGCTATGAGAGCGAGCCCGTCTGGTAATCTCGCTGCTCACTGTGATTCGGTGCCCGTGCTCACGAGTCCTGCACGATGCTGAAGGTTAAATATAGAGGAAAGATATGCCGAGAAGTGCACGAGGCGTTTGAGATTAGGCAAGGGAGACGAATGCTTAGTGAACCTTACCTTGCCCTCTCAGGAGATTCGACTTTATAAAGGGTCGGGTTCGACCGATGTATTGAATAGGCCTTGTCTAACGCGCCTATATGTTCTGTGTTTTTCATAAATAAACTTTAGTTCGAGTGCACACTCGTCTTGTTTACTCCCACTTCGATAGCGTTTATTTGGCGCTTTATATTCTGTACTGGAGCACCGAAGCAAACGCACTGTTATCGTAAATCTTGGCTTGTGATTGAGCCTTTGTAGATCATCGTATTCGTTTGCTGGAGACATAAACAACGGGTACAACAAAATCATTTGCATATTCCGCACACCTCGCAAAAGCATTTACCCAGTCACCTGCGAAAACGCGAAACAACTGAGTCCACGCCGTTCTGACATGCCCCTCTCTTTGACCTGCTTTAGAGCAGTTTGCACAACTGCTAGTTGGTATGTCTTACTAAAACTGAAAGTTGAAACAAGGGGCAGTGCCAACAGAGAAAAGGGACAAAGTTGGGAAGCTTGCTTGCTCTCCCCATTTTTCAACTCTCAAGTGATTGTACCATAATAAATGCACCAACGCCTCTTTCCAAAATAAAAAAACACTATGTTCGCTACGTAAAATAATGGTATCAGTTCATGCAGCTGTGGGCATATACGAAATCTTGCCCTAATTCTTATTCACACTGCATGATGAGCGCAACAACTCACATGAGATTTACAAAGAAATATCGGTGGTGACTTAGGTTTCCTTGAAATTTTGTATAACCAGTCGTTTGCAGGACTGAATCATCTACTTGAGCCGTGTACGTCGCTGTGCAAACACGTTGCTGTGAAACGCAGTCCAATAACACGAAGCATAAAAACGGTAGATTTAGGACAACAATCCGGAGTCCATTCTTCAATTAAAACGGCGTAATTTTCTTGAAAACACCTGAAGCTTTTATTCAGGGTATGCGTCTGGAATCTTCCATTTTGAAACAGAACGAAGCGAAGATTTACTTATAAAATGCTCGCTGTGTCCTACCGGACAAGCTGGACCGGATCAGCTGACGAAGACGGGACTTAACCCGTTGAACCTCAACCCCGCAACAACCAATTTGAGCTCCGTATTAGTGTAGGTTTCTACCTCCAACCACACCACCGATACACACCACGAACGTTCCGGCTCTGTGTCGCATCGCCGTGTTGCACCAAACAGGACGATATCGCCGAAGTCAACGCAGCGCTGCCGTGAACCTTGGCTTCTGGTTGCGCACTCGTGAACCCTGTGACTCCCTTCGCTTTGAAAGCACACTCGACGATTACGAACGATACTTTCCGTCTTCCGAGAACACAGGGGCACTACTCCGGTCACGTCTTCGCTATGTGCTCGCAAACTGCGGAGCTTCTCGTGTTCCGTCAAACCAAAACAATAGCGGCGCCATATTAAACATGCGTTGTTGCCAGATTTTCTCCGGCCAAACAAAAACAACGAAAGCAAACCGGCTCTAACTTCCAGCGTACGTCGGCGTTGCGCCGTGGCCGGATTTTCTCTGTCAGCTCTAACTTAAAAATGACCTACACATGCAGCAACACTGGTATAAAGTTCTAATATGGCGGCCGCCACGAGGCGCCGTAAATTTTGAGGAGGGTGCATGGGAAGCGGCGGCATCTTCCTCCCCTCCTGGTCTGTGTTACAAATCTTACCCAAATAAATCCGAGTTACTCCGGCGGGTCATGTCACGTGACAACAGAGATTGAAAAGCGCTGGACGCGGGTAGGTGTTGGAACGCTAAGTTACAAAACCCTACCCTGCAGAAAGATGGTGCACATTTTGGACCACGGCCGTTTCGCTTGCAGTTGAAGGGTTGAAGCCAAAACAAAACCAACTGCAACGTCACGTGTTCAGATCGAGGACACACCTTTTATATGCGTTTTAACTGTTTAGAACGAGTATTGGCCATGACCGCATATAAACCTCGATTCAAATATTGAAACTGACACCATCTTTCTAGATTTTTCCAAAGCATTTGATAAGGTTCCCTATAGACGTCTCATATTAAAACCGTGCCTCAACTTCATTTAGATCTCTCGTTCCTAAACTGGGTCATTACCTTTCTTACCCATCGACAGCAGCTTGTAACCGCTAACCAGCCATCATCTTCTCTTGCAGAAGTCTTCTCAGGTGTTCTTCAGGGATCGGTTCTCCACTCACTCCTCTTTTTAATATAGATTAATAACATACACTTATTCATCTCATCGCATGTTCGTTTCGTCGTTTCGTCCCATCTGATCACATACTCACACGAGATGATATTTTTGTTGTATTCAAGCATGGTGTGAGAAATGGCAGATGTCAATCAGGGGTCAGAAGTGCAAGCTCGTATCATTTACACGTCGTTTAGACCTTCTTATTTTTCTACTCAATTAACAACACACAACTGCAAGAGAACGATTCGTGTAAGTATCTCAGCATACATATTTCATCTGATCTCTCCGTGGCCACTCATATCAGCCACACTGTCTCTTCTGCTAATCGATGTCTAGGCTTTTTGAAGCGTAACCTTAAACTAGTTCCTCCACATATGAAGCTGCTTGCCTACGCATTCCTCCTCCTTTTGAAACTTCGGCTCGCATCTTCCGTCTGGGACCCACATCAAGTTTTCCCACCAATAACATTGAATTAGTCGAGAACCGTGCATTACGTGACGTTTAGTCAGATTCTTCTTCTTTTACACGCGTCTCTTTTCTTAAAATCTATGCCAGTCTTCCTGTCCTTTCAGGACGTCGAAAACTTGCTAGACTATCGCTTTTTACCAAATTTTATTACAGACATGCATCCGGTCATCATACATCCAATCTTCAGCACCCATCATTGTTCTGCGTGTCCTACCCTCAACGCAGAATGCCGAAAACCAGAAAAGTCACATTTCAAATTCTTTATTTTTACGCACTGCCATTGATTGGAACGGTCTTCCCTCGAACGTTGTCGGAACTCTTGACGCAACAAAATTTAAGGAACTTTTATTAGATATCGTATTTTGGATTTGGGCGTAAATATTTTTTGTGTATATATTTCATATAATACGCCTTGCAGAGCCGAGAAACAGCGACTCGGTCACGGTCTTCTAGAAGATTCCCATTCATTCTCGCACTAGTTGTAACTTTCCCTTTGCTTTGTTGTTCTCGAAAGTGCCAGTTCATCCTCGCCCCGAGCGCGCGACGCCCGAGCCTCCTTTGCCGAACTTTCGAGATAGCGACGCACTGTAGATAAGCAGCTACCCGCGACCTTGTCGAGTCAGAGTCCCGCTCCTGCTCTGTTGTCGCCGCCGAATCGCCGCCTGCTTTTCTGCTGCCTCGACGCTCTTTCGTTCTTTACTTATTTTTGGTTGGCACAAGTTCGCCTATTAAACCGTTATTTTTGAGTTCACTGCTCGTCTTCGTGTCACCTCCGTTCGTGACATTTCTGGTGGAGGTGCGGGGTATGAAACCCGTGCAGCGTACCCCTACAAGAACTCGTTCAGCAAGCCCCATTTCCCGACGACCTTCCGTTGAAGACTCGGAGCATCGTGCCAGCCGCCGTCTTCAAGGGCAAGCTCCTGAACTCGGACCTCTCCCGGCGAGGACAAGGCAAGTGACAACGACGATGGCTTCCTCGACGGCGCAGACCACAGTAGCAGCCCCCGTCGTTTACCTGCCCGTCGCCCCTCGGACTCCGACGCCTTTCCACGGGGAGATCCACGAGGACGTCGAGGACTGGATCCAACATTACGAGCGCGTGGCACGCCATAACGGATGGACCGCCGAGCAGTACCTGCAGAACCTCTACTTTTCGTTGGAGGGTACTGCGAGGCACTGGTTCGAGAACCACGAGGCTGCGCTCACGTCGTGGGACGCCTGCGTCACCGAGCTGAAGCGGGCGTTCATGAACCAGCATCGCAGGCAGCGGGCCGAAGACCTTCTCCAGGCGAGGACTCAAGGCCCCAACGAAACAGTCACCAGTTTCGTTGAAGACATCCTCCGCCTGAGCAGCCGCGCCGACCCGCAAGCTACCGACGAGAAGAAATTACGCTTCCTTATGAGGGGCGTGAAAAGCGAAATCTTCGGCGGACTTATTCGCAACCCCCCGACGACCGTCGAAGAATTTGTTGCCGAAGCGACAAACATCGAGCGGGCGTTAATGGCCCGAGCGAGTCACTACCATCGGCTCAGCAACGTCTCCACTTTGGCCTCGCCCCGCTCAGAGTTCAGCACTGGTGCCGACGAGCTCCGCGACATCATCCGAGACGTCGTCCGGCAGGAGCTCCGAAAGCTGCTCCCCGCTGCTGAGCGTCCGGCGACGCTGTCAGTCGCCGAGATCGTACGCGACGAGGTACAGCGGACCTTGCAGCCTGAACCACCAGTCGACGTGCCCGCTCCCGAGGAACCGACGCTGACCTACGCCGCCATAGCCAGACGACAGCCGCAAGCTCTCCGCCAAGCTGCGACGCCACCACGCCGTGACCCTCCAGCGCCCCAGTACTCCCAACGACACGAAGATCGGCAGCACGTCCGACCAGAGCGACCCACGCCGCGAAAAACCGACGTGTGGCGAACGGCCGACCGACGCCCGCTTTGTTTCCACTGCGGGGAAGCTGACCATGTCTACCGCCGTTGCCCGTACCGACAGCTGGGGCTACGCGGCTTCCACCCCGACGACCCGCGACCACGCTACGGCGAGCGACCCCGGGACATCGACGAATACCTCCGCCGGTCGCCATCCCCGGGACCGCCTACCCGCCGCGGTTTCCGATCGCCGTCACCCCACCGACCAGCATCGCCTCTACGCAGATTCCGCCGAGAGAGCCTGTCTCTCATGTCCCGCCGGGAAAACTAAGTGCGGCAATGCCGGGAGGTGGTATTGCCGAGTACGAACAACGCCATGCTGCCCCACGACCCGACGGACGACGGCACCGACGACGCCCAGCTGGTCACCCAACAAGCAGAAGAGGTACGCCAGCTAGCCAGCCTTCGCATAAAGGACCAACAACGTGTCGACGCTGGCCGGTACAACCTTCGTCGCCGCGACGTGGAGTTCCAGCCCGGAGACAGGGTGTGGGTGTGGACGCCCATTCGCCGCCGCGGACTCAGCGAGAAACTGTTAAAACGCTACTTTGGACCCTACAAGGTCATCCGCCGCCTCGGGGACTTGAACTACGAGGTGCTCCCCGACGGAACCCGACCATCAGGACGCCGCCGGCCACGACCCGAAGTCGTACACGTAGTTCGACTGAAGCCGTTCTACGCGCGATAGGATTGCAGCACCGCATGTTTATTTCATTTCACCGTAAAAATTTTTAGCCATTTCTGTTTTCCTTTCACGTTGCATCGGGACGATGCACTTTTAAAAGGGGGATAATGCCGCCCGCAGAGCCGAGAAAGCAACGCTCGGTCACGGTCTTCTAGAAGATTCCCATTCATTCTCGCACTAATTGTAACTTTCCCTTTGCTTTGTTGTTCTCGAAAGTGCCAGTTCATCCTCGCCCCGAGCGCGCGACGCCCGAGCCTCCTTTGCCGAACTTTCGAGATAGCGACGCACTGTAGATAAGCAGCTACCCGCGACCTTGTCGAGTCAGAGTCCCGCTCCTGCTCTGTTGTCGCCGCCGAATCGCCGCCTGCTTTTCTGCTGCCTCGACGCTCTTTCGTTCTTTACTTATTTTTGGTTGGCACAAGTTCGCCTATTAAACCGTTATTTTTGAGTTCACTGCTCGTCTTCGTGTCACCTCCATTCGTGACAATATGATGTATAACTGGGACTTGCAGCTAATTCTTGGTGCGAACAGCAACCACGGACGAGTTTATTCGCCGACCGTTTCGGCCGGAGTCCGGCCTTCGACCACGCCGGACGTGGTACTTTCAAGGCCGGACTCCGGCCGGAACGTCGAATAAATTAAATCGTCCACTGCTGCTGTTTTCACCAGGGGCCCCTTTCTTCCCAGTAAAAATACCCGCCTGCAGCCTTCCGCCACCATGCCCGTTGATAATATAGACATATATATATATCGGGCATATCAGTCCGATGATGTGAAGCCAGTACATAGACTAACGAAGACAAAAACCACTATGAAAAACAGCAGCTAAGGGACGACCTACTCTTCGAACGTATTACGGCCGGAGTTCGGCCTTAAAACGACCCAACCGGCTCGACAAGATGAGCGCATCGAAACAGTTTAAGATCGACGACATCATGTGTTCACGAGAATGGAAGTCGTCCCGATTACGTGAAGGAAATCAAAATGGGCGGGTTAATAGACGTAACTAGTAACAGAAAATAATCAGGCAGACAGAAGGCAGCGAGGCGAGCGGACGTGGGCGCGTGAATGACTCGACAAGGTCGCGGGGCTAACTGCTATCCACAGTGCGTCGCTAGTATCGGCAAGTTCGGAAGAACTCGGGCGTCGGGGTTGGCGGAACTTCGGCGGGGTTACAATTAGTGCGGGGAATGAATGGGAATCTGCTAGAAGACCCGTGACCGAAGCGTTGCTTTCTCGGCTCTGCGACGAGCGGCATTATCCCACCAAAACGTGTCGTCGTCCCGGTGCAACGTGAAAGAGAGGCAAGGAAAGTGGCTAAACATTTGAACGCGATGAAAACAAATAAACGTTGCTGACAATCCATATCGACGCGTAGAGGCCCGAAAGCCAGTCGAGACTGCGACTCGTGGCGTGGTCGGCAAATATCCTGATGGTCGGGTGAAACCTCGTAGTTCAGAGTCCCCGTTGGTCGGGTAACGTTTTGCTGAAGTTTCTCGCTGAGTCCACGGCGGCAATGGGCGATCCACGCCCGCGCCTCAATGCCGTAACAGACTCCACGTCGCGGCGGCGGCGATTATGCCAGCTGGCGTCGACGTTGGTCACTTATGCGGAGACGCTGGCGTACCTCTTCTGCTTGTTGGCGCGACCAGCTGGGCGTCGTCGGTGCCGTCGTTCCATGATGCGTTCGTACTCGGCAATACCTTCCGGCGTTGCCGCGCTAATTTTCCCGGCGGAACATGAGACTGGGCTCTCGGCAGGGTCAAACGATGCCTGTCGATGGTGACACGGCGATCGAACCGCGGCGAAACCGTGGCGGATAGCGACCGTATCAGGCCTTCGTCGATAATCCCGGATCTCGCCATGAATGGTGGAGTCATCGAAGTGGAAACCGCGTAACCCTGGCTACTGACGCAGGCAACGGCACTGGGTATGGTCTTTCCCACGAATGGCAACAAGCGGGCGTCAGCCGTTCGCCACGCGTCGGTTTTCGCCTGGCGTGTCGCTCTGTCGGGTTGTGCTGCCGATGATGGGATTGCTGGGGCGCTGGAAGGATGCGGCGTGGTGAGCGTCGCGGCTTGGCGGAGAACTACGGTTAGTCGTCGACTCAATATGGCGGCGTAGGTCAGCGTCGGTTCCTCGGGAACGGCATCGTAGTGGTTCAGGCTTTAGCTCCGCTGTACTCGTCGCGTACGCGATCCTCGGCGACTGACAGCGTCGCCAGCAGCCAGGCGATTGTCAGGCTACTCGGACGGCGATGTCGCGGGCCTCGTACCGGATAACGAAGCCGGAGCGTGGCAATGAGACGCTGCGGAGAACGATGAAGTGGTTCGATCAGGCCATTAACACCCTGCGCTCGATGTATCGCTTCGGCAACAAATTCTTCGGCGGTCGTCGAAGGTGCAGGCAAATCCCGCCGAAGATCCCTACTTCCATGTGGCCTCTTCTCGTCGGCTGGCAGCCTACCAGTGAAGGATGTCTTCGAAGCAGGCCCCAGGCGACAGTCCTGGAGAAGATGTCGGCCCGCTACCTGCTGGTTCATGAACGCCCGCTTCCCAGCTCGGTGACCTGAACCGTCAACGACAGCTGAATGCCTCTGTGCCATCAGCGAAGTGATTCTGCGAACTCGGCGGTCCATCCGTATGGCGTGCCGCGCGCTCGTAGTGTCGTCCGTTGATCCTCGACGTCGTGGATTTCCCGATGGAAAATCCGGAGTCCGGGCTGGGCGGAGTAAGCGACGGGGGCTGGTCTGCTCTGTCGTCGTTATCTGCGCTTGTCATCGCCGTGGGCTGTCCAGGTCAGAACGCGCTGAGACGGCGCTGGCACGATGCCGGAGTCTTCAACGGAAGGTCGTCAGCGTGGGCGCTGGCGAGTTTAACTGTGAGTACGCTGCGCAGTTTCTGCGCCTCCGCAAATGCCGATGAAGTGACACAGGCAACATTTCAAAGATGATTTAATGGCGGCATATAGCAAAGTAAGTGAACGAAGGTAAAAATTAACGAAAACGGGAATTCGGCATTAACAAGCGCGTGAGACTCCTGACTCGACAGGTCATGACAACATCCCGATGCGTACTCTCTGGGGATTCGGCGAAATAGGCATCGCGGCGCTTTCAACAAAGCAAGAGGATTTAATTAGTGCGGAGATGGATAGAATCGCCTAGAGGCCATGACCAGGCGATTGCTCTGCAGGCGGCAATATATGAAATATATACACAAAATGTCGCCCAAATCCAAAATACGTATCCTATAAGTTCATATATTTTGTTGCGTCTAAATTCCGACGAGAACCGTTAATTATAAATAAGGAATTTGAAATTTTTCTGGTTTTCTGCGAGAAGTAGGACACGTAGAGCAATGATAGATTAACGAAGATTGGATATGAGAAATGACGGATGCATGTCTGTACAAAATTTGATGCTGATAGTCTAACAAAGCACAGGAGAACTGGCATGGGTACAGAGGACGCGTAGTAAGAAGAATAATCTGACTAAACGTACATAATGCAGTTCTCGACTAATTCAATGTTATTGGTGGGAAAAACGATGTGGGTCCCAGACAGAAGATAAATTCAAAATTTAGGAGAATGCGTAGACAAGCTTTTAACAAACTATGTGGAGGAACTAGTAGGTGCAGCTTCAAAAGCCTAGACATCGATTAGCAGAGAACAGTATTGGCTATTAGAAGAAGATCAGATGAAGAATATGTATGCTGAATACTTACACGAATCGTTCTCTTTTGAGATTATTAATGATAGAAAAATGAAGAATCTAAACATGCTAAATGTCGAAATACCTTCAACTGATGACATCTGCCATTCTCACCATGCTGAATACAAAAATAAATGTATAATGATCAGATAAGGACGAAACGACAGTAAACATACGATGAGGCTACCAATACATATTCTAATCTATATTAGAGGAGTAGTGGAAGTAGTCCTGAAGAATACATGAGAAGACTTCTGCAGAAGATGATAATAACTGATACAAACATATCGATAGGTAAGAAGATGCAATGACTAGTTTGAATCTAAATGAAATTTGAGCTACGAATCAGACATCTATAGGGAACCTTATCAAATAACTGGAAATGAAGATAGTGTCGAACATCGCTGGCCAATACTCGTTCTAGAACGTAAAACACGCCTATAAGGTGTGTCCTCTGAACACGTGACGTTGCAGTTGGTGCTGACAAACAGCTGTACCCGTGTCAAATGCACCCATCATTCTGCAGAGGTAAACTGTAACTAGCATTCCAACTACCCGCGTCAACTTTCAATGTCTGTTGGCCATTGTTGTAACCCTCAGCAGTAACTGGGATGTTGAGCAGATGGCACAGACCAGGAGGAGGAAGATGCCGCCGCCAATACGCCCTCCTCAAGAGCTTACGGCGCTCCGTAATCGGCCGCAGCTCGGGCACCTGTGTTGCTGCATGTGTAGGTCATTTTAAGTTGAAGTGACAGAGAAAATCCGGCCGCATTTGTATGGCATTACGCTGGAGAGTGGAGCCCGGTTCGTTGTTTTGTTGGCCGGAAAATCGCAACGGCAACGCATGTCTTTGCCGCTGTGTTTGGTTTGGGCAAGGACGCGGAAACTCCGCAGTTTGCGGCACATGTGTTCTCGGAGACTTATCGTTCGTAATCGTCGATTCTTTCAAGCGAGGAGTCACGAGATTTCACAGTGCGCAACCGCAAACAAGGTTGATTGATATCATCCTAACAGTGCAACGGCGCGATACGAAACGGAGACATTCGTGGTATGCATCGATGAGTGAGTAATACATAATACGGAGCTCAAATTAATTGTTGCAGGTTGAAGGTTCAACGAGTTAAGTCCCGTCTTCGTCAGCTGTCCAGTCCAGCTGTCGGGAGGACACAGCAACTACATTTTATAAAATGAAATCTTCCTTCGTTCTGTTCAAATGTGGAAATTCCAGACGCATACCCTGAATAAAGCTTCAGGTGTTTTCCAGAAAATACGCCGTTTTAATTGAATGGGCTCAGATTTGTTGTCCTAAATCTGCCGTTTTTTATGCTTCGTGTTGTTGGACTGCGTTTTCACAACAACGTATTTGCAACATTTTGCTCAAACAGATGATTCGGTCTACAAATACAAAACCAGAAACTAGAATCACCACCGATGTTCTTTGTAAATCATGTGAACATTTGCGCTCATCCTGCGGTGTGTAGGGCAAGATCTATATATAATTTGTGCCATTTTTTACATGCTTGAAATAGTGTTTTTTGACTGGAAGAGACGTTATTGCATTTATTATGGTACAATCACTTAATGGGGGGTAAATAGCTTTTTCCCAACTTTGTCCCTTTTCTCTTTGTACCCTTTGTTTCAAACTTCAGTTTTAGTAGGCATACCAACTAGCAGTACAACTGCTCTAGAAACAGGTAAAAGAGGGGGATGTCCAGGGCTGTGCGAACTCTAAAGCGTTTTTCTACAGATGACCTGGGTAAATCTTTGCAGGTCACAAATGATACTGTTGTACCGCCGACAGGTCTCCAGCAAAATGATGATCTACAAAGGCACAATCACAAGCCAAGATTTGATAACAGTGCGTTTGCTCATTACTCAAAATATACAGAATATAAACATAAATAAAAAACAGTAAAATAGAACGAGACGCATTCAACAAAGTTTGGTATGAAAAACGAATATGACGTTAAATAAAACTATTCATCAGATCCCTCGAAAGACCCTTGATAAATTCAAACTCTTTCCCCTGGAGAACGGGGAGATTCGCAGCGCATTCGTCTCCCCCGCCTAATGCAAGCCTCGTGCGCCTCGGCATACATATTTAACCTTCATCGATGCAGGATTCTGTGAAACGCAGGCGGTAGTGAACGCTGAGACCCTGAGACAGCTGCCGCATATTTGTGCACGTGAGCACATCTGCTGCAGTCTGGCCGATATTTACGGAACCGCAGTATGTCGAATTCTAATGGAACTAACCACATTCCTTTTTTTTCGGGTTCTGTAGTTGTTCATATGAACTTGATTGCTCTGGAAAGTGAATTGCCTCTGGATAGCTGGGCATCTTCTCCCCAGCAAAGGTAGTAAATGTTTATAATATCTTGTAGGCACTTTTCGAAATGCTACTAACCCGGTATTCAAGCGCCTAGGAGGCGAACTAACAGTAACATGAAATTATCGTGACAGCAGGCTCAAGCTTCATTGAAATGCGGCAACTTCATCTTCAAAGGCATTTCCAAACTTCCTGCTAAACAATTCTTCGTAGTCACAAGTTAATTTCTTTTTATTAGCACTGTCATAAGCTGAATTCCTGCACTGCGCTTATGTATAACTCATAGTTTGCAGAAATCTAGGGTTTAGTTTGTCATTGCATTGTATTCAGACCTAATCACATGCACATTTTTCAGGACTATAATGATTTAATCCATGTGAACTTGGTAACTTCTGGAAGTTAAGCTTCCACCTTAAATGAGGCCACTAATTTTCTCAGATTAAGGTTGGGTATGTTACTATACTGCATCTTATATGCACTTGCTGGAAATTTCTTACTAGCACGGTGTTTAATATCTGGGAGGCACAGTCATAACTTCTGAGAGTACAACTCGTAACGAAAGGATTAAAATAAAGAAACTCATCAACAGCTGAACTCCATCTTCAAATGCATTTTCGAAGTTCCCTTGTAAAATGGTTTCGTATCATAGAATCACAAGTTGAACCAGTGAAGATGCTGCTCCTTAGTTTGCAGAATTAGGAGGGTTTATTTGTCATTGCATTCTGTTCATAACCTAATCACATTCTGCACTTTCTCGGTTCCATGTATGGACTTAACTTCTGGAAGTTAGGTGTCTTCCACATGAAAGATGGACTTAGCCAATTATAAGTTTTCCATAAAGGTAGCAGACATGTTCTACTCGTACTGTATCTTATGTGCACTTGCTTGAAATATCTTACTAGCACAGTGTTTTATTATGCTCTGGGAGAATTTTGAGATTAACAATATGAAATAACTCATTGTTCTTTAGACTTGGGTAACTTGTTGAACACTGACTTCAAATGGCTCAATAACTGGTTAGGCTTCCCTTTTTATCATAAGTCATAAGTTAGTATCAGTTGTCTAATGCCACCAGAAAACTTGGGCACCACCTATACATGTAACTCGTAGTTTCCACAATCTGTTCATAATCTAACCACGGCTGTTTTGTTAATTTTCAGGTTCTAATAGTTAATCTTCATATAGACAGTCCCCGCTGGAAATTAGGGTACCTTCTACATGAAACGGATGGCCTTTTTCTTAAGTATGAACATGTTTTGCTAGTCTGTATCTTATTTCACTTCACAAATTCTAATGCAGTGTTTAAGCACCCGTTGACTCTGGAATGTACAGCTAACGCATTAACTCTGGTACTGAGCCTACTAATCACATTCCGTGGTCACTAGATATTTAATTTGGGTATTCCTGCATCAAACATTAGTTAGCATGTTGTCGCAACTGCAACCTTAAGTGCTCTCAAACTGAGCTGCGCGTCATGCTGCAACGAGATCATTCCGACATTAAAAAAATTAGCTGGCATGTTGTACACCTTGCAACAACGTCAAAACTATTGAATGATAGCTGCAATGATTCAAACAAATCTCCAGTGAACAATACATATAGCGATAAAATATATAGTTATTGTTCACTGGAACGTCCGTTTTGTTAAGACACTGCAGTAGCAGTTCAACAGGTAATACGCAGAACAACACGCCAGCTAATAATAACAAGAATGATTCTTTATCCATGCATATCACATGCAACTCAGTGATTAAGACTATGGCCACCATTGCAGAATTGCAACACACAGCTATTACGATCCCGGAACAATTCCATATCTATGCATCACATGCAGTACAATGACTGAGTTACGGAGTTTCTGCCGTCTACACGGAGTCAATTTCAGATTTCAGTACAATCATGTATGTAATACGTAGTCAATGCTGTGACCGTAGATTTCAACAACTGGCCGATGACAGGATTTTGTGCAAGTGAAAATACCACCTCTTGGCCCCAATTTTCAGGCCAAGAAATACGTTTATTTTGAGCAATTATACATATGTAATAGGTGGTAGAGCCGAAAATGGTCCCATCTGGACAGGTCAGCGTGACTCGAATGAGTTGGCCAAATTCTTTATTCTCTAAATACAACATGTAATACGAATTTAATCGTGTTATTTGTTACGCCAGCGAAACCTTGCGCACATTAAGTTAGCTACGGCGAGTGTTGTACCATGCCGTCCCTCGTCGCAAATAATAATTCAGAAAATCGATGATTAAATTGGTAATCTGCCATATCACTATTTTAATTTTAACAAATTTACAAATGAATATTTGCCATTTTGAAATTTTCACGTGTAATAGTCTATGTCCATGAAAGAATAGCTGCACGGCAATTATTGTCATGCCATGATTCTATGACAGGGGAGATACAAATGGGACGATAGAACAATATGGAATAAGGAGAAGAGGAGAGAATTTTCTATCTAATGAGAACAAAGAAGGAAAAATAATAGCAAGGCAGTGTCTCCAGAACTGATATGCAATTGGTGCAAACACTTCATCATTGCTTTTTTTCTTGAAACATTGGAAATGTACACCCTATCAATTTGCAGTGTTCCGCATTATTCACAATCCCTTATAGGAAGCTAGATATATTTCTTTCAAAACCTGGCTAATCGAAAGAAGATGTTTATTAACGAGTCGTTGCCGATTAATCTATCTAACTATAATTATATCATCACAGGAATCATAGCAATGAGCGCTCACTTCTTCTTACGGCCTTCACATAAATTTTTAACTGCTGATCTATTTGACGTACACGTCATTGTACAGCCCTTTACAAGCTGAAGATAACATCCGTATTCGAATAAGAATTTCATAAAACATGACTGAGCATTTCAGTTGCCTCTAGTCGGCAAATATCTTATTGAAGTACTGCAGTACTATCATTAGGTACAACGTTAACATCTTATTTTAATTGGCTTCGATAATGTAATGCAAAAATAAGGTTACAAACAGGGGGGGAAGTGATATTAAAAACTAGCAATTTAATGGAGTGTCTTCTGTCGTTCTCATCAGAGATAAGGAGGAATGATATACACGAGTCTGAGGTCCACTTGAAACAGAGAATCACAGATTATCTTAGTCGATTAGGAATGTGCCCCATATTCTGTTTTTCTGTCTGAGGGTAGCCAGACATAAGAAATGATGGGTTATTATATGTATCCCATTTAAATATTATTCACAGTTCAGAATTCTTATAATAGTCGCTCTCTCACTTGCCTCATACTGAGTAATACCGTTCGTAAAACAAACAAAATTGGCCGTGGTCCAGAAATTTCAAAACAAACTAACTTATACAATGGAGTATGATAAAATTCTAAATCTAAATTACTACCTGTGGAATACTCGATATACATATATATTTATGTAGTACCGCATGTAGAATTACAATATTCATATGCCGGTGTCGCCAAATTTTTCAACGCCAAGATGTGACAAAAACGGCGATCAAACTGTGAAAATATGGGCAAGCTGTCCCGCGGCCTGAAAACTGAAAGTGAGTGGGCAATGTAGTGGTGCATTAAATTATTTTATTAGCTGAAGCAATTATGCTGGTTTATTGCAATGTTACAACATTATGATTTCATATTGCTTCGTGAAATACTACCAATATGAAATCGCAATAATGAAATAATAGCGCGATACAATGGGTGATATTGTGGTCGCCCTTCTTTGAACGCTATCTTCAAGCGCTTTAGTAGTCCTATATCCGTATAATCGGCAATACTACCTGCTTTTGCATTTTTATTTAGGACACTTATGAATCAGTAACTACTGTTCAAAATACTACTATGGCACCAAGTAATTTTCGCATGTTTAATTAAAAAATATATTCTAGCCGGAACAATTTTCCCTTCGCTATACCACGCGCTGGGTTTTTGCAAGACGGCAAATCAAGCTGCCGTCTTGCCGGCAATGTCTTCCTCAACTACCGCACCTCATATAAAGAGCGAAACCATCAACAAGTAAAAATAATACTCGACGATGATATCATCAACATTCGAAGGATATATTTATGGTCCTAGTCAAACAAGGATGGGACATCAAGACACTTTACATTGAATACTGCGATTTGGCGATTTGGGCCATCACTTCAGCAATACCCCTTAATCGACACATACCACGCCCTTTTCTTTGCCAGTGCGTTTAAAATGTGAAATTTCAAAAACGGAAATTGGGTCACGGATTTCATCACTCCAGAATGGCTCTCTATGATGGGCCGTACTGTTCTGTAAGACTCCAGCGGTAATCTATTAGTAGGTCTACAATGGCATGCGCACCTTATTCACCTTGTTGATGGCGTCATTTTAAGCACGTTTGATGAGGCGTTCAGCACTTTTTACACTCCATATATCGGCCCCTTTCATCCTTAAACAAAACGCCAGTGCTTCTGGTGAGTTCTCTTACACCAAACTGTTGGGCGAGGACAACTTCCTTCAACGCCACCAGTTGCAGAGAAGAAATGTCTTCCTGAAATACTTGGTATGCAAATCGTTTCACGTTAAGATCAGACGACCGACGATTACGAGATCATCAGACAGTGAAGCACGCATATGTGTTCGTCATGTTTATATTCGTCTTTAATGAAACCTACCGTGCTAGAGGACTAGCGGCGCCTTTGACTTGCCGCTGTTGATACCTCTATCGGCTACGTTGGACAAGCTGCCACCCAAGGGACAAATGTTTCTCGGGAATTTTCTTCGGGATCGCCGTCCTCGTTGAGCACCAGAAAAAGACCGTTGTCCCCTGGCTAGTGAGAATTCTTGGCATGCGTTCAAACTAGGCATGGCGAAGACTATAATTCTGCAAATGATAGTGCTAAATGGAATTCAGAGTCAAATTCGTTGCTCACTCAAACTACGCAGAATCCAGAGCTTGTGCACGTACAGACACGCTGAAGAGTGATGATACCACTTCTCCGGGAAGACGGATTTGACCTTCTCTTGGTATACCAACTTCTTGCGTTGGGTGTCAAGCTAAGCTGACATTCATTGGTGAGCTATATGCGAGCATACGAAATTCTTTCATGCTGCTCTGACCGAATCATGCAGCCTTTGGGAACTTTAAGGCCCATCATATCGCTTTGCCCATCCCAGCAAATCAGTATGAATATTCTCCGTGAATTCTGTGGCTAGAGTAGTGATGTGATGGCCACGATGACAAATTTTCTTCCAATTATGAGTGCAGTTCAAGTCGCATGGATTGATTTTCGACTAAATCGGCACGCCATACGCAGGCCCGCCTAGCGATAGGAATGCTTCGTCTAAATCAATCATGTGCGGCTACCGACAGCAGTGAGCAGGCTAGAGGCTGCAATACCGTGCCGACACGTGGGCGGCGTGGGTGAGGCTGCCGTGCCTTACCTTCGGGCGCGACTGGTGGCTTCATCTCATGTGCAGCGCTGCGCAGCACTAAATGTAATTCCGCGCCATGCTTGTCTCGCGTGCAAATCGAGAATTTGGCTACGACGCTCCTTCTGAACTTTCTTTACACACGTGATTGAAAAGTCGACCTGGAAACCAAGATTGTAGGCGAGTCTAGGCACTATCGGTGCTTAAATCACTGGGTACTAGGTGAAATAGGTGCAACGAAATTTGGTACAGCACGCTTGTCATAGCGAGCAGCGCCATAAGCAACTCATAAAAACGCAATGTTATGAAATTAGAAGAGATAGAAGCTGGAGTGTTACTAGAATTGACTTACGGCACGCCTAACCCACATTGTTTTCTCTCTTTGCCATTTTTTACATTAACAATAATTTACTACTGCTATGACATGGACATGCCTTTTAAGCGTTTCGATCGTTTACTTCTTTGATGTTATCTTGTGGATTTAGCATGGGTATAATAGATTCTGAAATGCTAGAAAATGCCGTATCTGATGGCGCAGCTCTTCAGGTTCTTCTGCCAACCTGGCATGCCCTCACCCAAAGAATGTTGCTGTTCTAAAATGCAGATCATCCCGACAATGCAGTGCTTCAGAATAGAGGGAATCAAAATCAGTAGTGTGAGGAACTCGATCTACCTTAGCCCCGTTGAATATTCGCAGGGCCGACAAAACGCGCGCATGGCAACCGTGGTATACATAATAGTGCCGCTTAGTCCCATTTCGATGAAATGAGCGTGGCGGCGGCGGTCATGCATGGATGCACACAACGAAAATTTCGGCACTGATGTTTTTTTGGTATATACGTTCAGAAAGACAGTATCACACCGGAAATAGCAATACCTTTTTTTTTTTTAAAGACGAAATTAATTTTAAAACAAGTTGGCTTTGGTGCTTAAGACCACTAATTAGTGTCGTTAAAGCCTCGTTAATGCCCGTCTGCGTTTGACAGGTAGTATTTAATAACTGTCTTGCCTAGAACTATACGTAAGCTTTGAACCTGACGTCATTCCGGCGGCGGCCAGCAAGAGGAGGCGGCAACTTCTGCTCCGAGACTCCCTGTCCCAGACGTCGCTACTCTACCTCTTCAAGATTATAGAAGATTAACCCACCACTCAAAATTCCTACTATGACAAGTGCAGTAGGTAATTGCTGGCGTTCTTAATCTCCGATGACGGCTAGAATCCTGACGGCGTCGAGATACATCACGGCTGCAGAATGTGACATGATCTGGCCTACTCTCCAACGCTAGAATAGGCCGTTTATAGCAAATGCAGCCATCAAACTCAGAATACAAACGTGCGATATCACTACAGATATTGTGGATGATATTTTCCTTTTTTCTAGACACGGCAAGGAAACCTTCAGATTTAGTTGGTGTCAGCAAGATGAGAAACGAATTATGGCAACTGGATCCCTTGCTGACATCAACGATTAATATCTTTCCATTGTGCTATCTTCTTTATAGTTTCCTTCGCCTATTTCAATCGCGATACGCACTTTTCTTCACACTGAATAAGAAATATTAAAGAGACAAAATAATGATCGAATTATTATTATTTTGACAAAATCAACACGCGTCTGAAATAGCGATGCCCTTTCCTATAAAAGTGTGCCAGTATACAGCAAACCGCTTATCTTTATTCCTCGAAGCACTGGCATTATAACAATGCTGTAATTGCCATTCACTTCATTCTAAACAGATATATCTTGTATTAGGTCATAATATTATAGAGGCATTTCTCAGCTGAAAACAAGACAGATCTATTAGATAGAGGACAACCGGGATTCGGTAATGGCTGTATTGGCGCATCATCAATCGCCAAATTCTTTCCATTTGTCTGAAAAATGTCATGTTCATACCACCGCAAAACCGCCCGGTCATTCAAACTTCCTTTTACATGAAAGCCGGCATGGATACCCGAAATGTGCCGTGTTAATTTAGTATTTGATAACTCGATTATGGCATTGTTATAAGATGTTGTATTGGCATCAGTAAGGCATATGCACTGTCGTCGTCAATGTTGCCGGAATCGCTGAAAAACCTGGAGATCCTTTCGTCTGAAATGATACCGCTTACTGGGCTAAGGGCCGCGACGTGGGTATTATGCTTGGGGTTTATGCGGTGTTACCGTTACGCATCAGAAAATCTGCCCAGAGTATTGATAACAAAATGCCCGTCTGCCGAAGTGTGCAGGTGCCGCTACGTAAAGTTTGAGCGTTAGTCGGTGTTCGGGCCTTGTGCCGATGTCAAGATTAAAGCGGCGCGGCTGTCGCTGTGACCTTGGCGCAGTGCTGGGACTGCTCAAATTTTAGGCGGTTTAGTACGCTGCGTGGTGTACGGTTGCGCAAGGCTGAACCAGCGCAAGACCGTATCATTTCTTGGACATCTTAGAAGGCAAGATGATCATGATTGCCACTGAAACCTAATGACAGCTATTGACTTTGATCCCATTCACTTCTTGTCATGTCCGAAATTTCTTTTACGTGCAAAAAAAAAAAAAAAAAAAAACTGGCAACGTTATACCCGGAATAAATGTTTGTTTTTCTTTTTGTTTCATGTGGTATTAGCAGTGCGTATCTTGCGAACATTGAACAAATAAAATCGACGGAACAGAACAGCCGCATACGTGAAAAAATTCAGTATGCTGCACTTTAAGGTACAGAAATTACGTAACCGAGTACAAAAACATGTTCGCATGTTTAACATGTTCCAGTAAAAAGAATGTGAGCATCAATTCTCAATCATTAATCGTACTCGCTCAGTGGTAGATAATTTAGGGCTCCTGCGCATGCCTGTCTCCAGCACTTGAAATACTATGGAGACGTACACATTTTTCCGTGGTCCAAAAATTTGAGGCGAAGATTGAAATCCCTTAATGCTGCGAGTCTCTACTCCGTTTCTGAAACGTCGAAAACTTGGGGTGCCGGCTGAACAACCGCCAAATATTTCCAACAAAATCGACTCATCAGCTCACCACCGTGTGCGCAGGTGCAAACGTGGAATACACGAAATGGCAGTAATGGCATTACTGTAATTAGCTAAATTTACTTTTGTACTTTTTCAATGTGCAATATCCTTTTCTATGCTGAGCAATTTAGTAATGTAATGAATAACTTTCAGGCAGTAGTTTAGAGAAATGACTCACTGCTTGAAATTACTTAGGTCGAAGATGGTTTATTACGAGCTTAGAAAAAGAATGAAGACGTTTGCAACCTGTAGCTTATACTTGGCGCCATTGAGGAGGGGTACAGTGAGGAGACTACGCCCTCGTCTCCTGCTCATACATTCGAAATTTCCGCTAGATGCGGGGAAAGTTTCCGCCAAATTTAGCGAGGAAAATACTCCGCTAAATTGCTTGAAGTAAGATTTTGCGGAAAACTCGCTAGGTAAGCGGAAATTAACTCTGCGAAAAGGCGAAATTTGTTCAGATGCCTTGGGAAATTTTCCACAAATTTGGCGGGGAAATTTTCCGCTCCAGTTGGCGAATGTTTCCGCTAAATAGCGGGAAATCTCAGAAATTTGGGAAAATTTTCCGCTATGAAATTACCCCGAAGAATACCGCGCGGTTCCGTCGGCACCGACGGCGGCAACGACGAGCGACACGACGGCGACATGACGCCAGCGCCTCAAGCCAGGTAAACGCTGTACTTGCGCTCCTGCCTGATAGCTCTGGAAGCTATCAAGCAGACGAGGGCAATCTGAAACGCAAAACCTCGTATAACAACACGTACAGACACTAGGCAGGCTCGAAACGCGAAGCGTAGATGGAGAAGCTTCCTGCGAGGACATAGCTGGAGACTACGGCTCCGCGCCCCATACACAAGACAGATTCACGAGCCATCATCACAACAGAGATATGCTAATTCATCCTTAAACTGTCACACTGCAGTAGATACAAACTCACCGTAACCAATCAACCACTCTTTCATCTTTAGGACATTCTCTGCGCGTGGGTATCAACAAACGAAGTATTGTGCGTGATAGACGTGCGACTGTCAGACAGCACGTAGCTTCCATCACTGTCAGATTCAAGTGAATGGCTAATAGGCAGTGCGATGGGCATCACCGCTGAGATCAACTGAGATTTCAAAACCTGAGATTTGAACTGAATCCCCAGCCTGCTTGCTCTTGCCAAAAACGAGGTCGAGACACGTGAGCCGACTCAAATCATATTTGCTTTCAAAGGCTACACACCGACATTCAGCTGCCTTGACAATGCCCTTGGGATTAATATTTATTTCGTTCATTTGTTGTTTGCGATCATCGACACCGTGAGCTAACAAACGAAGAATACATCATATCCCCAAATGCCTTGTCGAAAACCACGCTGTGACCTGTGAGTAAATATGATTTTAGTCAGAAGAAACTAGGCAATGCCGTGCCCTTCACTATCACTATACCTGTAGAAATTGTCGAGAATAAACAAACAGACAGATTCATATCCATTGTTTTACAAAACACACAATTTAGGAAACTACGCCATCTCTTCTCACCTGGCGACACTTCTGCCCACCCACAGCCCTTCAGGGCCAATCTGTATTTAATGCAAATATACAACGCTTTGGAACAACGCAAATAACGCGAAGAACATGGGCTGAAAATTAATACTCTTCGAGATGACTAGCCGGAGTGCAACCAATTGTCCTTGGCAGAAGCTTAGACTACGTCCGAGTCGAATTTCACATAGACCGTTCACTATACAGTCCATGAATTCCTCTAAATCAAGAAGCTATAAAACATGTTTCCAATTCCCGTCGTGGCAGACTTTAATATAATTCTGGAGAAGGCATGAGATAACGGTAGCATCAGCAAAGATATCTAGTTCTATTGCATATACAACAAATAAAATCAGCACGAAAACATTGCCAGTGTATTCAAAGGTAACGTCAAAATAATTTCATTCCTTTTTCGAAAATAATTGAAATGTAATATCCTTGCTTTGTTACTTGTAGTAATATTGTAATTTAATTACGCTGATATAAGGAGTAGTATCTAAACCGTATGATGCGTACGCGTAAATTAGAGAGAACGTACAGGACAGACCTTTACTCAAAACTATATATTTACTGAGATGAAGAGAAGGAAGAACATCATAAAAAATCATCACCCCCATTAAAGTTGAGAAAATAAGAAAAAGTAAAAATAAAAGTAGGTCCCTCGTGGATACATGCTTCAAACATTAGGTCATTTGTTAAACACCAAATCCGTTGTTTGCCGCCACGTTGCCATCATGCAGGGTGTTTTTCATCAATCTTGGCTCGTGCTGGCTCTTCCCTTGTCAAAAAATGAAAACAAGCACCTTAATACATCGAGCTGTAGCGTCATCTGCCTGAAGCTTCGCGGCAACCATGGTTCATGCTGGTTCTTCAATGTGTTTTAAAAGTATATTTCCTTGTTTGTTAGTGCAACTTATTCAGCACTGATGCAATAATTATCAGCAGATAGGGTCAGCAGTAGGCTTAGCACCTCAGGTCAATGCTGTGCCTCCCTAGGATGCTTGTTTCCCCGAATAGCGGGCTGCATTTCCACTCGTACGATCCATATTCAAATGCAGTCCATATTCGGGAAATGGCAATCCTAAGACAGCACAAAATTCGTGAATTGCAAACCTACTACACATTCTATCTGCTGATAAGAAACATCACTGCTATCCATTGCATAACAAATTTGGAAATATACAAAACACACAATGAAAAAACAGCATCAACCACGGTTGCCGCAAGCTCAGGCAGATTCTTCATGGGCTCTTCCAGCCTAGATGAAGATGCTGATGAAAACACCCATGCAGAACAGAATTACCGCGCCAGCCAAGGCCAATGCAAAACACCCCTGTATGATGGCAACATGCCCGACTAACAACGAGATATGTGTTTAAATGATGACCTGATGTTTGAACATGTATCCTGTAGAAAACTAACAGGTATTTTTCATCTTTTTCTCAACTGAAATGGGGGTGATGATTTTTACGTGTTAAAATCTCAGCCCATATAGTTGTGAGTAATATAACTCTGTATCTTCACTCTTCTCTCTACGTGTGCGCTAATACCGTTTAGTGTTCAAATAACAACTAGCCCATTTATCAGCCCTTTAAAGAAATATTAAACTTAAAATTCACATCATTCGACGGAAATAACTACATCTCTCAAATAGGACCGCTGTGAAACGCCGCGCGCAGCTGCCTTCCGTTGCGTCATGCGTAACGTGGCAACGCCATCGAGACGCATGCGTGATCAGTAACACTTCGTGTTCTATACACCCAATCCCGCCCCTGGACAGGTAACAATAACGCTCTGCGGCAGAGTGTCGCTGTCGATTGGCATTGAACAGCCGCTATAGCCTATTCGTCTGGGGCGCACGCGCCCGTTATTCACGACAAATGCTCCTTTAGTACAAGGCCGGCGGGAGGAAGCTCCTCTCCGTGCTGCCCCAGCCGCGCTGCTGCTGGCTGGTCATTCAGATTGGTCGTGGAATGTTAACTCGTTGATGCTGGCGTCCAGACGTCTCCGATGATGGTAAACAATATGCCGGGCAGGCGTTCTCCCTGGTCAGCTGATCTCAACAGCCAGTCTCGATGATCTTCTGGCCCCTCCAGTCGAAGACGGCGCGACTTCAGTACTGTCACAATGGCGTCGGCGAGCGGTAGTGCTGAGAGTGGTTAACTCCACAATCGTGCTGCCGTATAAATTCTGTTGCCGAAACTGTCCCGCCGGATCTGGCAATAAATATCGCCATAGCTTGTGTGACAACAGATGACTGTCGCCAGAAACGGCCTTCAATGCCGCTACCAACGTTTGTGGGACTGAGCTCTTTTAGGAATTGGGCGGCGCTCTCGCGGTGTCGGCTCCTGCTGGTGCCGAGGCGGTCTTCATCTTCGGGCCGACTATTTCTTGAGCAATGTCAGCTTGCTCAGGTAAGATCGCGGCCGCTACCATCGAGAAGGCTTCAGTTTCAGACGAGAAATTCGAGATTAAACACAAAATGTGCGTACCGTGGTGACTCCGAGTGCTCTCCTTTTCTTTAGCGCTATGATTCTTTGTCGAAGACGCTACGCGGGCGTGACTTAGTGCAGCTGCGCTGCCACTGCATCGTTCAGCTCTGTCTCTACCTCACGAACAGATCAGTTCGGCGTGTCATTGACCTTCAGTATTACTGGTCACCTCGAAAGAGAGAAGGTTCGCCAGACCAGACTATTGTTAGGAGATACATTTTACACCAAAACCCTTCTGGCTGCAAAACACTGATTACTTTTCGTTGCGGCCATTTCATCATCCTCCAATCTACGGCCTCTTTTTCTTAATTTTTGGCTCCCGCTCGATTACACCTCAATATCTCTGTATTTAATATATATATATATATATACACACAACAGGCATGGTGGCAGGGGGGCAAGGAAAAAATGGGCATATAACTGAAGGAAAAGCAAAACCCTTATTAGAAAACTAGCGAAGCAGCGATTTAGTTTATTCTTCGACGTTTCAGCCGGAGTCCGGCCTTCATCGGAAGACTTCTGACGAAGGCGGACTGTAAATATCGAAGAATAAACCAGCCGTTGTTGCTGTTTTCAATCGGGGTTTTGCTCTCTCAGTTATATATATATATATATATATATATATATATATATAAATATGCGTAATATACAACGCAGAGAACTATACTACCGCCCGGTACTCCTACGGGTACTGAACGCTACCGACAGTCTCGTGGGTCAATGGCTGCCGCATTGCCGCAGAATAGCTCTGAGTGAAGCTTGTCCGCGCCAGATTAGCCATATTGTGTTCTGTAGACGAAGCGATGTCGGGCATACTTGTGCCCTTTAGCGTGGTACTGGCATTATTATTATCATGGAATGAAGTCAAATTAATAAATGAAATGATGAAATTACGGAAAAAAACAAGGCAATAAGCCATTGATAATGCTAGATCCCACGCCCAGTATATCAGTAGAGAGACAACACACGAAGAATAAGCAAACAAGATTAAATTTAATAAAATGAAAACTGCGCCGCGCACGGCAATGGAATCACTCAGCACATAAACCACCTCCGCCAGCTAGACCCTGCGATCCAGAGTTAATGCTAAAAGACTCGACGCTCATAAAACGGAAGGAGCCGACAAAGCAGCGACAGCGACGCCTTTGGCGGAGAACGGGATGAACGTGCCGCTACACAGATGGGATGCAAAACAGTCGCGACCTTAATAAATCTCAATGTTCAACATTCGTACTTCAGAACAGGGGAAAATTGGTCATCAAAAGAAACCAGGCCCTCTTTCCGGAAGATGCTGAGTCCAGAACGGTCGTGGAGTACAGACAACGTCTCAGGTCATCAGTTGGTCCATTCAGAAAGCGATGAATAGACACCGCGCCTCCCATACTCAGCAATAACTCAAACCTTGCCCGACAGGCAGAGCAGAAAGCCAAAATCAAACGTTCCGTGCAGAAAATAGAAACGACGCGAGCCTCAACCCTCTTTTGTTCCAGAACCCCTTCGTCATATGACAAGCTTCCGTTACTACCAGTCAAGTTCCCAGAAAACAGGTACCCGGCACCGACCCGACGTCGGCATCAGTTATCGCCGATACGCTGTTTATGACAGCCCCGACGGGCAACTGGGCTGTCGCCGCCTCAAAAAGCGCGCTAGCCAGCGACAAACGCATCCCGGCGGCGCCTCGCGTCTCGATCGGCACTCCATCAGGCCAGCACAGATTTCGTCACCGAGATCAAAACCACAAACTCAATGCCCCGAAATGGCCATCAACCGACCCCGCAAACAGGCAGGCCATTGAGACGGCAGGACGAACTGAGATTAGAAACGGCCGCCTCCCCGTCACAACCGTACCGAATCTTAGAGTGGTCCGAAAGGAAGATCATAAAATGAGAAACAAAATAAAACCTGGAATTCGTGACGAAATACCACTACATCATATATAATACGCCTCTGTGAAAATCCCGAAGCAATGGCTACCTTCTGATCTAAAGCATCCGCAGAAAATAGCAATTAAAACAAATGTTTCATATCGCCATTTAATCCATCGACCATAAGACCCGAAGCAGAAGTTTTTGAATTTAGAACTGGAAAATCAGTTGATAAGCAATAACCATCAATTACTTTACACTGTTGATTTGACACGTATGCTTTGTTCCCCAAAGATGATTCGCTGAGGCTGTCATTCTTATCAGAAATTGTCTCCACCTTTCAGAAAGTATTTGTTGTTTAAGCCATAAAGAATCGTCGTGCTCCCTGCGGGGAAAACCGATTCCCAGTTTCCATCTCTCCATTTCTGCAGAAGAAGTTTGAGTGGCTCCCAATTGGGTAGGAGAATGGGGTAGTTCCATAACTCAGACCCTTTTGTTAACGCTCGAATTAAAACATGTCATACCAGCTCACCATCATCTGATCATGACAGACAGGTATCCTTTGAAGAGTATGGGTACACGTGAAGACACAAACCGCTCTAATGAAAATACTTGTAATGTAGATGAAAATGACACACGCGTTAAATATGGTGCTTTCTCTCCATTATTTATTTGTGTTCACCGTCTTCAAATTACACATTCTTAATAGGTATATACATTGACATTTCAGAACAATCTATACAACAATCGTAAAACCTATATATAAATATCTGCTCATTGTAATGTTTATTTCAGCTTGCGAAATATACCTTCTTTCCTCTAAATCTTTTTGGGTAACATTTCAAACAAAGTAAGCGTTTTTTTAAATTATTCCATCGTTTCCACAATCACAATATATAATCAAACTCCATAGCCTCACTTTTTGAAAAGTGCTTGCTCCCTTTTGACAACGGGAAGCACCTTTTACGAAAATTGCGGGTATAGTGGTTCCTTCTTGCTCTGTCATTCATAACCTTCACGTGGCGGAGAAAATACGACAATAATTATCTGAACAGTGTTTAAATTGTCACTGCGTGATGGAATCGTTATTCTACACCCTTAAGTTGGAACATGCGGGGAAGTCAGTAGGAAAAGCGGTGGAAATAAACTTTCTAACACGACACTGCATGCATTTTCTCTAGCATTCGCTCCTACTTTACGAGCATATGTTCTTTCTCTGTTTCAGAATATAATTAGACTTTAAAAATCTGTAGCGTAATTTTTTTTTTTTGTAGTTCAATTGGAAAAGCGGAATTGCTGAAATATTTTGGAGCAATAGTATGGATTTAATACCGGCTTGCACCTGCATGTATTTAGTATGATGTAAGCACCTGGATATTTATG
>JAZHYW010055512.1:0-17914 GCA_037355805.1 Ixodes ricinus | reverse complement strand
TACGGCGCAACGCGCTACTGCCCGCGCGTCGTCTGCGCCACCCGGGTCTGCAGGCGCCGCGTAGCGGCGCGCCTCAATGTAGCCCCGACACAGCCAAAAACGGTGCGCCGCGCCGTTGACCATGCAGGCATCCCAGATAAAGGAGGCTATGCCCCTACACTCGCCGGTCGTAATGTAGAGCAAGGATACGTGTTTTTTTCTCCTTCCGGTACCCGTACAAAACCACTCGCACCTTGTATGGCGTCAGTGGCAGGCGCCCGCAAATTTTGCAGGGTGACTTGGCTATTTGCAAGCTCCCCTACCTCGTCGCATGCATTCTTGCTATGCCGTGCTGCCGAAAAAGATTCACTTCATTGTCTAGAGCTCATTGCACTGGAACTCGGGAAGCTGGTACCGGTTCTTAAAATGGGCGGTTGCTCCATCGCTAACGTAAGTGAGGCAAGTGTAGATTGGTGCGTTCTCCACGAGCTGTGCCTTAACTTTGACAAGGCCAAGCATGCTTGCGCCAAGTCATGAGTTAGATGGTCGCAAATAGCGGCATAGCTTCCCGTCGACTTCCTTGACGTTACAACACAGGTAAAGATGCTCATTTGTTTCTTCTGTCAATGGTGCGTTTTTACCTCGTTCTGCAAATACCACGGTGAAATTCGCGGCAAAGTCGAAGTGGAAAACAATGGCACCCCTTTCAAAAGACAGCTTCTCATGATATAATGCATTTGCTTGCATGCGTTGTAGGCAGTTGTGAGGGATCCACTTCATCACAGTCTTTTGGAGCTCCTTGATAAACGCTACGGCCGTAAACATCTTCTTAATTAACTCCCCCGAATTCCCATGTGGCAAAGACTACCTCCTCACCATGTCCTATGTCGCATTTTTACAATGTCAATACTTCCGTTCGGTGACCCTGTCGCACTTGCCGAGGAAGGAAGGGGAAGTAGGCTGCGGACCTACACAAAGAGCTTGCACAACTTCCGCAAAAAGTGAATCCCTTCTAGGTTTTTTTTAGCCCCATGAGATATAGCTGGAAATTGACAGAGTAGGTACAACCACACTCCTTCTGGTGTAGCAAGCACTTGACCCACAGAGGTCGCCAAGATAAAACATTCGCGAGACCAGTTCCATTGCTGGGGGGGGGGTCTGCCAAGTCTGTAGACGCCGTATGCTTCGCCCGCGACCGGGTCATGAAGCGTTTCGGAACCCAGTGATTCTTTCCGTCAATTTTCACGCGCGCATCTTTCTTATTGGTGCTTCGCTTTGAGCAATTCAGGCCGTCTGTTTTGTAATCTATAGTGACTGCATTAACATCCTCTTCGCCATCCTTGCACCTGCTGTATGGCTCTAGTGAAGACCACACGTCTCCCGCATCAGTGAGCTTCTTCGCCTTCTGAATGACATATTTCGTTGCCTCGGGGATGAAGCCTTGCACGTCTCTTACTGTCAGGTACGATGGCAACAACGTTAACGCCTTGCAGCATTCCTTGAATGAAGCGCACTTTCCTTAGGCTGAGCGCAGTTCCTTTTTCCAGCTCATGCAGCTGTCGCAATTGTCAGGAGACAACTGCGATTGAACGAGAGGAGCCGTTTTGGAGGTTTCTCCAGTGTCGTACACAACACGAATTCCAGTTAGGATTTGTATCACGTCTGCTGTGGTGATTCCCACCTCCTTTCGCTTTGCGTGTAACATTCTCAGGCGTTTCCGTAAAGTTTTTGGTGGTCTTAGCGGCGACACAACTGAAGGGGCCCTGATGATCGCGTTAATGCCTTCCACGATCTCCTCTTCCGTCTGAAAACTGTCGAGAGGTGATCCTGACTGCTTTCCGATGTTTTCCACGTCTCATCTAAGCATTCGGAAGCAGTCCTGCACAAAAATTTTTTTCATGCACTTCTGCTTCGGAATTCAGCACTTTCCGGACAGTGTCAACACACAGGTCGCAGACAGGACTAAACTTTCTTTGGATTTATATCTTCTATTTATGCCTCTTTTGATAGCCCGCACAAAAGTGTCCTTTTGTAAATGACGCCTTGAGGAAGGCTCACGCGCTCAGGTCGACGCAAGTGATTCTGTAGAATTCACGAAGGATTAAAAGAAACCACAAACTGAAATAACCTTTCGTGGAATTGTAGGTGCCTGTCTTGCGTCAAGCAATTTGGCGAGCCGGAGCTCTCTTTTAAAAGTTGCTTGCCCTTCAGGTGGGTCGTTCGAGTTGCAGCTCCCCAGGGAAGCGTCGTTTCTGTAGAGCGCAGATGCTGATTCTTGCTTTGAGTGTCCGCTGACATGCGGGGATTTGCGTAATCTCTGGGGGTTCACCTGGCTCATCACGCTCGTGGGTTGTAGACGGATGGTCCCAATGAGCGAAACTTGGAACGTGCTCACTGCCCAACATACCGCGAACAACGCTTTCAGATGTTGTTGGAACCGCTTTCCCTAGGAACCATACCCGGAAAATCCTTAATGTGCTCTGGAGCAGACAAACCCCAGACCTATGCATCAAACATGTGTCGTACATTCGTGCAGCCTGCCAGCACCTGCAAAACTCTCCAGGATTCTCCCCCTCCTCCGTTCACCGTATTTGTTCTTCCGTGGAAAGGGGCTGCTTTGCCACCGCACGACAAATGACCCTGGTGTTTGTTTACCATGCCACACGCCCGGCCGGTTATATGTACGCCTCGCAAGGGACGCCGCCGGTGTCAAGTATCGCAGCCGCGAGCCGGTGAGATACGATCGCCTTTGCCAGGCGTGCGAATGCAACCTTCAACCTCACCTTCTGCCATAAAGGGCAGTGATGGGGAGAGGGGGGGGTTCCACTTGTTTGGTGAACAAGTCTGCATCAAAAAACACTTGTTTTCTTCCGGCGCCATCTTCAATTATGCTCGGACTTGGAGTCCAGCTACGCCATGCGTTACAATGCCATAACACACCTTCAGCTTAACCTTCCGTTCACGCCACGTCCTCCACCGCTCGGGCCGAAAGCTTCTCTAACATCGCTCGCTCCCTAGCGGAGCCTATAACGACGAATCAAATTATTTTGTTGGCGAACTACTAGTATTAATGTACTAATCGAAGAGGTACCACGATGAGCATATTACCAGCCAAGTATAACACCCTATTAAGGATCGGACGCGTTTTAAAGTTCAGTATTCATTGGCAATATCAGCCACATCAGCGATGAAAACAAGTTCACGTGTTATTTTTAGAGTGCTTCATGGCGCGTGGGCCTTAATATGACCAACTGCGGCTACTGTGGCATGCGTCGCTCCTGTACCACTAGTCGTTAAGACAGAAATGCCCCAGTGGTAATTGATGCGACCACGACCTGGTTACACATTTTTTAAACCAAATAATGCAAAATGTTTTTGCAGATTTCTAATGATCGGTCATCAAGGGTCATCGGGTAAATTGTAAAGAAAATCGAAAATGATCATTTTTAACTGCCGCTCAAAAATTGCGAAATTATGACTTTCTTGATTTTGACGAAATTTCCGGGAGCAATGCAGAAAATATTTTCAACAGTAGAACGGTAATTAATTTGTTAAAAGTTCACAAGGTACAAACACTCTCCAGAAAAAGTTCAAGCTTTAGAATATAAATTTTGAAGTGACTTAAAAAGTCTCCGAAAAACGCCTCTATTATGTAAGATTTGCTTCACAAGCCAAGTTTGGCATTTTATTTCGCTTGAAATATATGCTCATATAGGTTAGCTTTAACTAATTCAGGCAGAAGAGTATGCGTACATTAAAAGTCAAAATGAATGGTGTACAAATATGTATTCTTTATTCCTCCGACCTTCAAATTTGCGTCATCGCGCAGTTGGGAAAATCGTTTTTTAACCTTCTCCCGAATGCTATTTTAATCACGAATACAAGGAAGTATCTTGAAAAAGTAATGTCTGTCCCGTTGTGTGGAGAGGGTTCGCTTCTTCATAAAAAAATCAATTAAAAACAAAAGAAAATAGACATGACACAGCCATGACCGTCTTTATGTGAACACACACCATGCAAAGAACTTGGCTGCACTTCAGCCAGACACTGAGCCTCCAGCCTCCGCGGAGTTCACAAACGTATTGTGTGCAATATTTTATCGAGAGTGCTCTCCCGTTCAGATTCATCTAAACAGTCAAGCGGTCGGGGTTTCAAGTCAACCACTCCACTATGGTTGCGTCCGTCGAAGACGGTCTTTGTCGGTTGGACCCCTCTAGTCGCGAAGAATACTGTTCGAAAGCCATCGGCGTCATACCTCATGATGTTCAACGGAAAACTCTCAACAGTTCGGCAGGGCGAAATCAGGCCTTGCGTCACTTTAAGAAAGTAAAACTCCAGAGGTGTTGCGAAGGAAGGGCAATGCTACTGTGGTCATGAACAAGAAGTACGACCAAAGGTGGTTCAGCTCGGTGGTAGCAGTGCCTACACTGCCTTTCCAAGAGATCCTACATGAAAGGTCCACGAAACGCTCAAAAACACATGGCAATATTCTTCCAAAATGCTCAAACTTCCGCTTCCTTTACATGAGGGTCACGTGCAGGAATCGGTCCATCCCGGCGTTGTACGGTTTCACCAAGATTAACTAGACCGTTGTACCACTTCAACCTATTGTGGACTTCAAAACGTCCCTTTGTGCGCCGTCTCCAACTATTTCCAGAGGCTACTCTCATTCCTCACACTAAAGACTCTAACGTATATAGGAACTCCAGTCCACCCATAGAGCTTGCTCCTGGCTTAGATCGACGTGACTATGATAATCTCGCGTATTATACGTGGTGTTTTTTTTTCCACCAGTATCCCAGTGTATGTCCTCTGATGCATCCGTTGCAAGAGTTGCTCTATCGGCAGGTGAAAAATTCCCAGAGAGAATGTAGCTATCGGTAAACAGGATCTGCCGACTGCTAGAGCTTTGCTTGAACAGCACATGCTTCTCCTTTAGGAAAACGTGCTACATGTAAACCAGCCGTACAGCCATAGGGCAGCCATATCTCTGACAATGGCAAACCTCAGCAATAGAGGCCATCGAACCCAAGGCTCTAAACAGCTTCGAGCCTAAACCCAGAACCTTTTTGCGTTACGTGAACGACTGCCTCTGTGTCGTTAATACCAGCCAGGTGAAGCGTCTTCGGAAGCACCTAAACTAGTTAGATTAGTCGATAGGATTCACGGTCGAACGCGAAGACAAGGGCTAAGCCTGTCGTTTTACAGGAAGCCAATTCAAACTGGCAAATACTTGGGGCATGGTTCGCGCCATCCACGGTGTCATAAAGCTTCGATGGAGTCTGCACTCTTCAAGCCCGCTTTTGCCACCGCTCCAGAAAGAAAAAGTGTCCAAGAGGAAATTAAGGTCATAACATCGGATATCCGCAAGAATGGCTAACCCATCGGTTTACTGCTTGGATACCCGAAAAGTCAAGGCGTCCATTTGTGTGGCGCAGCCTTCCTCTTTCTGATCGCGTCTGTGTGCCCTACATTAGCCGCACCAGCGAGGCCCTTTCTCCCGTTCCAAGTCACTATGGGATTGCGGTGACTCATAAGCCGGTGTCAACAAGCGGTCAACGCCCCCCTCTCCCCCAATGATCGCACCTCCAAAAAAGAAAAGTTTCAAAGTTTGATCTATCGCATACCATGTAAATATTGACCGTCCTCATACGTTGGCGAAAGTAAGAACTTCGAAGAGAGGCTTGCGCGACACAATTACGATGTCTGAAGGGAGGATGTGGAGGCAAGCGTCTTCACGAAACGCACAGAAGCCGCCGGCCACACAGTCGACTTTGAGAGCAGCACCGTGCTGGCCGTGGAGGGTAATGAGCGAAAATGCCTTTTTGTTGAGTCTTGGTTCATCCAACGCACGAAGAAGAAAGTGAATCATTATCCGGGCTTCCTGCCCAGCAGCTACGTCTTGGGACTGCGTGAAATCGTCAGAGCCCCATACATCCCTGTGCGCATTTAAGAGAAAAGTGTATTGTTTTATCACTCACCGATGAACAAGAGACCGAACTTGTCTCAAAACGTCCTGTAGCTGTTTTTTAAACTTTTGGTTAGAATCCATATTTTTCGCTTAAGTTTCATAGTGGCTTATCACCTTCAGTCTTCGTGTGAGCTGTCTGCTAATTGCTTAGAATGGAATAAAGGTATCACTTTAACACTGGGTACTTAGAGAAACTCCTCCTGCTGACATCTGTGTTGCTTTTTATTCCTTCAATATTGAAATAAAAAGAGTAGAAGTCTACCACGATTACGTCGTGCTGAAGGTCCAGGTTCCAGCGAATGACATTCGGAGTAAGCACGGCCTCTGAAGTGTTTTTGCGTGTCATGACCGAGGTTCCCTCTTAACTCACTGGAACAGCAGTCTTGATGGATGATATATTAGTACGGGGCCAAAACCGGCAAAAATATGATGAAGATCTCTAACACATGTTCAACGATACCGCGATTTCAATTTACGACTCAACTCCAAAAAGGGTCACTACTCTAAGACGGAAGTCCGCTAGCTAACCGGAGATAGCATTGCGGTTTTATCAAGAAAGATTTAAAATATACTGGAGGGAAAGAAAGACAATCGACTGCAAAGAACTTCGAACCTTCTTTAGAATGATCACATACCTGTCGAAATTTATACAACAACTTTTCGAGAGGGCGGCGCAAGTTTCGAAATTGCTCAAGAAAAAGATCACATGGGAGTCTAGGGAACAGCAGCAAAACATGTTTCGATTCCTACGAGACTTTTTGACAAAGATGCCTGCCCTCGCCTACTACACTCACGGAAAGCCCATAACGCTGTTAGTCGGCGCAAGTCAATACGGCTTAAGAGCTGTTATCCCTTGATAGGAGACCACTGGCATATTTTTCATATTGTCTGACAGCACCACATATGAAGAATCCCCAAATCGAGAATGAGATGCTCGCTATTGTTTGTGAATCCTCCAAGTTTCACCATTATAGACTTTCTCAAGCAAGCGTAACCGTAGAATCAGATCACAGTTCGTAACAAGGTATTTTCACGAAACCTTTACACCACTGTCCGTTTATGCTGCAGCTAATGAAGAGGCTCTACAGAGACTCTCTTTGATAGAAAAATTCATATCTGGGAGAGAGAAGGTGTTGGCCGACGCACTTTTATGTTTTTTCCGCGAAAGACGCAATAGAAAAACACGACAAGTTTCAAGTGAGCGCACTAGATTATTTATCAATTACACAAGAGAGCCTGCAAGAAATGAGAGACGCTACTACACTCAACGCACTGATGCAGTTGCTGCGAGCATATGCGGAGACATCATGAACAGACAAAAAGCAAAATGTACCCTAACGTAGAAGACATTTCAGGTATTATCGGGAGGAGATGCAGAAAGAAGGCAGCCTCGTAATACGGCCCAACAAGCTAATTATACAAGTGGCCACTCGACCAAAGGTCTTAAACTTGCTGCACGGAGCGCAAGCAGGTAAATACAAGACGACAAACAGAGCAAGATAACTCTTGCTCTAGCTCAGCATAGCCACCGACATCGAGCGCAAGCACCACGTATGCAGCGAATACAAAAAAAATCCAGAAATGACAAAATGCCAATTTTTAGTCACACCATGCCAATGCTGCCATGACAGTTTGTCGGGATACATTTCTATAAGAGTAAAAGAAAATACTACGTAATGATGGTAGGCTTGTACTATTTTTATTGTGAGGATGAAGACATGAAAAAAACAGCATCTTCCAAATGAAAAACAAAAATTTCGGCTTGGAGGTCTTTGCAACCCATTGGCTCGCTTTAAATATTGTGAGCGACTAGTTGTCCACCGTTTAGAAGTCAAAGTTGGGCACTTCCTAGAAAATCCTAAAATGGAACAAGTGACATCAAGTCCCTACAACACTGCATCTAACGGTATGGCCGAACGAGCAATGTGGCAAGCAAAGCAACACTTGAGACAAAGTGAAAACAATGAAGAGTCTTGCACGGCACACTTTGAGTGGCGGAACACTTTGCGCGATGAGTTTCTACTGTAACTAGTACAAAAAACTGATGAGCAGACACACTATGCTGCTACCTGCTCGGTTGTAACATTATTTGCCTACAGTACTACTGCCCGATGCTGTCAGGCACCACCTCAAACACCTTAAAGAAATAAGACCAGAGCAGAAGCTATACATATTGTGAGAATTCGCGAACGCCACCAGATACAAAAACGTGTCCACTCCATCACCGTCTAAAACAGCCTATAGCGCACATGGTCGCCTGCCATTGTTGAAGAAAATTCTGCTCCGAGGTCCTACAACATTGTAACTCCAGAAAGTCAAGCTCGCCGAGGAACACGAGAACACGTCAGAAATTTCAAGTATTCGCGACAAGGGATTACCTTCACTGAAGCAGCATAGATACCAGCCATTGACTAAATTCAGCCACAGACGAGCTCGCTACTTGGACGCGATATAACAAAAGGAGACCACCACAACGGTATACGAGACTTCCAGCGCTAATTGCTGTTTTTACCTTCTCGAAAAAAAGCATGTGGTTGCGAGGCCAAAAGCGGCTACTACTCGAGGAAGATAAAACAATAGGAGGAGGAGGGACGGGGTAGAGAGAACGCGGGAATAACGACATTTAAACTCAGATCGCAAAGCTGGCTGCATAGCATCCATACAGTTTTAGTACCTAATTACCCTCAGGCATGGTGTAAACTGTATTCTGATTGCTCACTAATGAAAGTAAGAAATACTCTAAATCTGCGTTGACAAAAAAAAAGAAAACAACTCAACCTGCTGACAGCTTTTAATCATGTTGGCGCCGATAATGAGTATTTACTGGCTGCCAATAAAGCACCTCCATCTGTTTGCGTTTGTCTTGCAAGTGCCAAGTAGCGTCAAATGTGCCAGTGCATAAGGCACGTTTCTCGAGGTGCCTCTGGAATCAAAGGGAGGCGCAGCGCTGAAATGAGCGGCCCTTGGAGGCGAATGACAGCGGTACGGTGGGTAGAGGGGAGGTGTCAGAATCCGCGCGCAAAGGAATGAGCAGCCGGTAAATATGCAGCGGCGGCGCTAGTGTCGACACTGAGATGCGTCGACCGCTCAAGTCCGCTGCGATTCGGATGATTTCTTGTTCCGCGAGTAAGTATCGCGTGCGATATAAGCACACTTAACTCTTTTAAAGGTAACCTACGTTGATTTTGGAGACGTGAGCAACATAACAAGAATAAATCTGCCGATGCTTTTTTCGTCCTCGTCGTCGTCGTCGGGAACGCCGAATAAGAAGGTTTCCTTTCTTTATTTCTCGCAGAAACGTACCCTTTGGTTCATCCGGGAACAAAGCAGTGTGTTATATTACGTTGACTCTTAAGCTGAAACTGCAAGCTCCGCCTTCAGCGCGAACTCGCTGGCTTCCACAGTGATTTGGTTGCGCGTGCCTACGCGTTCACACTTGTGCTGGCAAGGTCAAAAAACTTGCGCTGAAGGCGGAGCTTCTAGTGTCTGCTATAGGGGGATTCACACGAGGGAGAAATTCCAGGGATTTCTCCGCGGCACGCGCATCCTGCGACGAAAACATCAGGCTTTGCGAAGTGCAAAAGTAACGGAGTGTATACTCCGTTCACCCATTAATGGTGAACGGAGTATACGCCAACTCATGTTTACAAACATACCGGAGCGCCCTAGCGGACGCCACCGACGCCGCTCATGCGCGAGGGGTGTGGGCAAGAAGCCCGCCGTCACTCCATAACTAACCATGGAATGGGGTGTTGTCAGCGCCGGTGTGAGTCCCCGTGCTCTTTTCTGCGTTGGAATTGTTGATTCTACGTCTTCCTGGCAATGTCTGACTACTTAGGCGGCCTCAGCGAAGTTAACAAGGCTCGTTACACCGCTAAACTCGGCGTGAATAATGTAACATGCAGCGATTAATTCCGCGTGGAAACTGCAAAATTGGCTCTAAAGCCCGATCCACATGATGAGGTTCTGCTCGCTATTTTCACTAATGACTTCACTCGGGCTGCAGAAGCCTGAACTGTAGCTGAGATGTCGACGTCGATACTGAATATCGCAAGAAGAATCGAACGGAGTGAATCAGGCATAACAAGTCGGTGATGGCCACTGGTAACAAACATAAACATCTCCTTATATCTACTGTTTACATCGAGCCTAGTTACCCGAAGCAATCGTCAAAATTAACCGATTTTTTGAGGTCTGCACTTCCTTATTGCAATTACTGAGTCAACAATTGGTCTACAAGCCAGTGTCGGCCAAAGAGCAGAAGACAAGCAGAAACGTTGGAGAGAGCAGACGACAGCTCGAACGATGAGGCGGCCGTTTAAACTTGATGATGCTCTGAACGTAGTCCGCAGGTGGTCCGTGAAACTTGACGGTTTTTTCGCATTCATGTTGGAACAAAACAAGTAAATCTGACAACCACAAGTATGCGTGAATTCGATCTAAAGTGCTTCCCGAGCAATCGTGGTCCGACGGCGTCTGTTTTTCCTTTTTAACGGCCCCTGTTCACGTTCTCGGACCAACCGAGCAGGCAGAAAACGCATGAAAACTGACCTTCAAACCTTTCCCGACTCTTATGGTAAGGCCCTAGTCGCGGAGTTTCGACGAGAAGCAAGTTTTTGTCCGGTTTCTTCCGAAGTAACACAGGAATGCACGTGCCCCATTGCGGCTTCCGCCCACAGCCCCAGAGCGGAAGTGCACCCGACGCGCCAGCCCCGCGCCGTGACGTAACCAAGATGAGTTCGTGCATAGGAGGTAATCGCGGGATGTCCTATTTGAGCGCACTTCTCAGAGCGCATGCTCAAAGGAACTGTCACAAATAGGCTTCTAAGACCGGCAATCTTGATGATGTAGAATGCAGATGGTAAAATAGCTGCAAGCTCGACATCAGCACGCGCTCAACATTCGCGCACACAACTATGGCCGCCACTGAATACTCCCTACAGTAGAGCCCGGCTATATTGCTCGGAGAGGGGAAGTGATGTATCTTTCGCACCGGCCGATGCGACAGTTACATCACTTCCCCTCTCCGACCAGTAACTGTGCTCACGGTGAGCCGTTCACGGACTGCGCCGCCAGTTTGGATACCCATTAAAGCGGCCCTGCAATGACTTTTTACTAATTTTTAATTTGCAACGAATCCTGAGCGCACTAAACGTAGTAACTTAATGAAACCTTTCTTTTCTCGAATTTCACTTTATTTTAAAAGTTATAGGCAAATTAAAATTACAAAAACAAGCAAAAAATAACCTTCTTCATGACGTCCTTGGTTGCTTGAGTGGCCGTGAACTAGAGGAGCGGTAGTGAGCTATGCGAGCGCTCACGGCTGCCGCACTTCATGTCGACGGCGCGAGAGGGCGCCACTAAAGCATGTTCTGGCTAGGCTGTATGCAGCGGGCAGCCAGAGCGGCTCTCATTGCATTTGCTGCGCGATTAAACACTAATTCGGAATGACACTTCATTGGCCACAAACGACAGCAAACACGGGGTAAAGATCAGTTCAGAATGGGAGCCACTTCGCGCTGCCATACCGCGAAACGGCCAAACCGCCAGACAAAGCTGCTTGCCGAAGGCCTTCGGAACGCTCGGAGCCGGTCGGATCCTCCAGTCCGTAAACGACCGCAGCGCCGCCGCGTACATCCGGGACCTTTCCGTGTCGGCGCCTGATCCCACTACTCCTTTCTAGTATGCGCCGCCTTTTCCACCGCGTGGTGGCGGGTATGTCGACGGGTCATTTCTTGTTTTTGTGCTTTATAAACTGCATTTGTTTCTTTTCTGATCTAAAATACTGAACAAAAACTACTTTTATAGATAATTGAAATGGTTCGCGCCACTTATATTTTGTATTTCGACTAAAAAGAAGCTTTTAGCGGCTCTGACTAGTAGTAAGCCCAGGACCAAAGACGTCACATATCGCGCGCTTTCGGTACCGCGGGTCGCCCCCGTCGGTGGTGGAGGTTCCCGCGTCGTCCGGTTAAAATATGACGCACTGATATTTAGTTTTCTTCCCCGTGCCCGCTGGCTTGCCCGAACCCCAAGAGACGTGGAAACCGCAAAAAATGTAGACGCTTAAATATGATTGCAGGGCCCCTTTAAGGAGAATTGTGGGAAAAAGCCGGGAGAACCGATTAGGGGATAAGGAGAAACGCGTTTCTTGAAGCCGGGGGGTTTTGAAGACGGAGGTGATAACTCAGGAAATTTGCAGCAGTTATTTTGACACAGGTGTTCAGGCATAGGGTTATTTCGTGCACCTCCAATGCTGCAGATAAAACTGTATCGGTGATATTGCTCGTACGAGCTCTTGGAAACAAAAAAAAACCGATGACTGACTCCAAATATTTTTATTGGTTGCTCTTGCGCTATCTCGACCAAACTTTGAAAAAAAATTTCAACGCAGATGCCGATCAGCGGTTTGAAGCAGGGCGATTTCCGTCGACAAACGACTGGCATCATCAACATTCCTTGCATTCAGGTGCAAATGCCAGAGCTATCGAAATACAGCTCCGGCTCCCTTTTGCACAAATTATGAGAGGTCGCCTACGAGCAGGTAATAAATACTTAGCCCTTTGATGCCCGAAACTTTACTTGAAATACTGGAGACCTAGAAATCCTGACGTGGTTTTACAGCATAAAATAACAAAAAATCTGGTTTAAAAATTTACCTTTTTTCGCAATTGTGTTTTGAAATGTTGATTCTGAGCCACATTGGGAATTTGCAGCATTATTTTACGTCCAATGACTGAAACAGGTACGAACTGAGAGGAGGCACAGGTGCAATTTGCATTTCACACAATAGAACACTTGTGACCGGATTTGCCATATTGGCCCCTGTTTTTCTTCTTAAAGTTTCGGAGACAGGGTGCATGCTGTCGCGCGGAACATCCCCTATCAGCCTTAGCTTTAAAGGACAACTGATATGTTTTAAAGATGCAACTCGATTCTTCACTGCTAAGCGCAGGTATCCTTGATTTTGCGACCGAGGGTGCTAAAAGCACCGAGGCAAACATGCCGTGAAAGAAATTAAATAATTTTTTTAGTTGTTGCTCCAGGAGCAATCATCTTCATCATCATAATTTATTATTCCTTGAGGGCCCAGGGGGCATTATACAAGGGAGTGAACATTTCCAAAACAAATAAATAACACAACTATTTATTAACAAAAACACGCGGCAAATCTAGTTATAGGTGAGAAAAAAATAAGCTAATGGCTGCAGAAAATTTATGTCAGATAAGGAAACAATTACGTCAGGCAGTGAGTTCCAGTCGTCAAAGGCCAATGGTAAAGTAGCTAAGATGCCCAATACTGGGCATCATAGAGTAAATGGTCTTCATTCTTGCAAAATATCTTAATTTTATAACAAATATGGACGGATTGACTCCTGCAAATTGTTCTCCGACAGACGGATGCCTAGGTTTCTGTGTAATAATCATATGGAGTGGGAAAGTAAATGCTGCCCCAGCACATCTGACAGGATCTCTCGTTGAGGAGAGACAGTAGCTTCATTCCATTTACCTCCTCCGGTGCTGAAAAATGTAGGCCGGCTGTGTACTTCTGGTAGGTGCATTGAGATAAGACCGTAAGTACGCAGCCCTAAACTTTTCTATACAGGTGCAGTCAAATTCAACAAAGCTAGAGTGCCAAATTGTTCAAAATATACACGGAATTTATTGCCAAAGAAACCGTGACACCGCACGACAAGGCACACGATAACACGCACAACAAAACAAGAGAACTATCCAGACCCACAATCGGGGAGGGAGCAAAAAAATAACTAGTTTGTGGCAAAACTTGGTGGTTCGATTGTATTAAAAAAGCGAAACAAGTCAAGAAAGGAAGATAGAGACAGAGCTACGTTTCTCTCTACCTTCCTTGTCGGTGTCAAGCTGTACTTTTTAAATACTAAGAATCAATACACTTCCGACTTAACTTTGGCATCAGGTCCCCATCAAACCGACAAAAAATGAAGGAGGTAAGTCGCGAACAACGGCGAAATAACTGAAGAGATATGAACGATACAAAGATACAAATCACGCAATTCAATGACGACGATCGCACGGGGCGTCTGCAGGAGCAGTAGAAAATTAGCAGGTGGTGCTCGCCGTTACAATTAATTCCAAGTCCACAACAAACAAAGCGGAGCAACTTGCAATACAACAATAAAAGAGCTTCACTTTTTGTTGTTTGTTTATTTGCTTTCGCGGTGTTGGTAGGAACTAAGAACAAAAGAGAGGAACGGAATAACGTGATCTAGCTCACACCGCCCGGCAATTTAGAGTCGATCGCTGCGATATGCTTCGTGCTAGCATTGTGTGACCTGTTTTTTGCTTTCGCATTTCTTTCCAGTGACTTTAGCGTTTTGTTTGTTTGCACGCTTAACTCGCCAGATTGAAGTACAACACCAAGTACCTTGACGTACTACATGTCCTGGAGATCCTTGTACCCGCGGGCCTTTGTTTTAAGTGTCGATCAGCGGCCTCCAGAATTGCGTTTTCAGCTACGGAACTCTTGTTTGGTGAAATATTCGTCTATTGAGGCGTCAGTGGCGATTTGAAGCCAGACTTGGATAGCTCTTCAGTTTAATTTGAAATGGCATAAATTCTCACGGTCTTCGGAAAGCGGAAGAGGGATTTCCTACCGCATCACAAAAACTTGTTTTTGCGGTGGACATGGCAGGCATAACATGCCTGCATCTCAAAGTATGCGGTGGTGTATGCCCGAATGACCGGTTGTTAACCAGCCGCGTCGACCCATAGCAGACGCGACCGCGTACTCAAATAAATCCGAATGAAATGTATAACGGCTTACGCATTTAATATAATTGTTAACTACATCAAAACGTACATATGAAGATTTCGGATCAGAAACTCAATAGGCGAACATAGGAGGACATCACAAACGACAGTGACACAACAACAACAGCAACAGAGTTGCAGACGGCTCTCTAAATGCTCCGGCCTGGTGCCTTCATGTGCGCTCGTGAAGGCTCTGGTCCGGGCATAGCGTAGCCAGACGAACCGGTGGTGGTAGGCGACGGAGCGAAGGAAAGAAGAAGTAAAAACTAAGCCAAACAAGGCAAAGCAAAATACGCGATGGTTCAAACAGGATTCGCCCGCTCGCCTATTCGACGAAACGACACAAACTAATACATTCATAAGAAATTGAAATAGCAACAACCAAACGAATTGATCGATATGAAAAGTAAAGTTTAAACGTAGCAATGTTCTAAAGCCATTTTTATATTACCTTTTTCAAAATAGGGCAGAAAGGTACTTTCTTGTTTTGCACCGAGCACGTAAAGTTCAGTCAGCAGTGTTTTCTTCGAGAGGCCAGGCTTCACCTAAGCTGTAACTTTTCCCGCAATGTCGCTGCTCATCAGGTGGAACTGCACCAACATTCAAACATAACACTATTGAAAAATATTTTTTACCGGAATGTGTTTCAGTATAATTTTACTTTACTGGATTATGGGACTATTTTCACTTCCAGTAAAGCCGCAGTTTTTACCGGAGATAAATACTTAGTTTCTTACTGAAATGTCACCGGTTGGATTACCAGAAAGTTCTTGAGCTTTTTGCTGAATATCACCCGGATTTCTACCGGAAGTCCTGTTCCAGTAAAGCCATTTTACTGGATTACGCAGGATATTCACTCCAAATAAAAATACAATTTGCAAGAAGATCTTCTATCAATATCTTATATCTTCGAAAAAATACATGTGTGCGTGCTGGCCCACGAAAGGCAAAGATGCTTGTATGTGAGACTAGGCAGCCCAATAAAATACCGTGACACAGTAGACACTAGAAGAAACTTCAAAACAAAACAGCAACAATAACGTAGGAATGTGGGCAACGAATACGCACTAAGTAATTATGTAATCATTATTTTGCACACGTGGCACCATTCTCTTACATTCCGTTTTACCGCATGAAAGGATGATATTTTCAGCGAATACAGCAAGCTAATGGAAGATGGCTGGAGATTACTGATGTTTTCTTTCTTTTTTCCCGGAAGTCAGCAAGAGAAAACCATTTAGGAGGAAGCCTGTGAACCGTGGTTGGTGCATAACACCGATGCTGGACGATTCAAACAGCAATAAAGACAGTTGTCCGGGCACTGAAGGTTATCTCTCTTAACCGGGTCGATACCAGTGAAACAATTTACGCTGGGCTGCGTAATCAGACCAAATGGAATGGCAGGGTTACTGTCACAAAAATATCTTTCAAAATTAACACCCGACGCACTGAATAATTCCTGACCGCCGGTAATAAAACCGTGCAGGTGCACCACACGGACACACACACGTACGCAGTCTCCGGTAGCGTTTAGCGAAAACCACGATCGCGCAGAGCAGACATCCGCCGCCGTTAATCACATTTCAGTCACGATGTCGTCCCTGATGTCGTCGCCGCAGTTTCATGCTGGGTGTCAGTAGCACGCTTAGCGAAAACTACGGTGCGCAGAAACGAACATCCGCCATGAACCAATCAGGGCACAGATCACGATGTCGTCTGATGCACACTTGCCGTGATTTTCTGGCGTCAGTATTTTCTGCTGCCAGCAACCGCGGACTGAACATCGCCGCTGATGAAAATCTCCAGGCACAGTCTTTTTCGCTCGCGGATGCTTCTGAAGCAGGACGGACAAAGAGGCGTAAGAAACAGGTCACTGAAAGATATTTTCTTTTCATCTGCACACAACTGCTCCTGGAAGATACAGGTCACCGCACATGGAACGAGAATCCGAGACTGAGCATTTTCGTTCCTGGCCGGCCGTTGCTCGTTAACGGACAAAGAAGCCGTTTCTTAAAAAAAAGAAATAAAGAGATCAGCAAAACGACCTTCTCGCATTTTCGCCACGACCCAATGCCAGGGAGAGGGTGCGTGGGGACTCGTCCTTGGTGCGGCACCAAGGACATGATCGCTCGCCCTCTGCTTCCCCCTCCTCGCGTCGGCTTTGAGTGAAGTTCGGTAAAAACGGGAAGCGAGATGCTGCCCGTTTCGGGTGAAGATTAAAACAGGTCGTCTGGGGATCGAAGTGGCTGGCGGTGACATTCAAGCGAAATCTGGAAACCCGATGCCGATGAAATTACAGCCGTCTGTTTGCCTGCAAATAATCTCGCACAGACTGCAGGTAAACCCCGAACGAATAAAAACGGGTGAAAGTGCCCACCTTTTTGGATCGTCAAAACGGTTCGCTGCACGCACTTCTTAAGGGTTGCAACGTCGTCTGACTCGCTCGCACTCACGAAAATGCCGCCAGTGGTCTCGTACCTGCTCTGCCCCGACTTTGCACTGTCGCAAATGGCTAAAGGATGCCGGTGATCGCTGCTCACCTTTTTGGATGTCAAAACAGTTCGCTGCACGCACTTCTTGCAGGATTACCCAGCATTAATCACTCAGCTAAAACACGCACTCACGAGAATGCCACTGCATTGGCGGCCACCATTACAAACTCAGCTAGTCCCCCTGCTAAACTCTTGCTTTCTTGCCTTTAGCCAGACCTTTTCGTCGGCTACCAGTGAAGTTCGGTGTCCGGCAAACGAGAAGTGGCTTCCGGTAAGATTTCAGCGACGGGTAATCGAACATGGTTCTGGCAAAACTTTCAGCGAAAGTGTCTTGGCTAATATTTCACCACAGACTGGCGATGGCGCGACGCAGCTGGGCAATGGTTGAGCTCAACGTTTTCGCCGAATGTCTGCTGGAACTTTGCACCAGTTTAACCGAGAGTGAAAATACCGGTAAACATACCGGAATCTGGTAACGGAAAGTGGCGGCCGGTAATATTTCCCTAAAGCTGGTAAACTACGCTGGTTTCTGGTGAAAATAGTGGAAATTAACCCGTTTCCACCGAATGTCACAGGAAGTTTTTGCGGATTTTCAGCCAGACAATACCCGTGTCAATCTTTTTTCATTGGCCAGCTAGCACAGAGATAGACGAAACCATTCCATTGTGGGAGAATTCCTCCG
>JAZHYW010055511.1:0-29182 GCA_037355805.1 Ixodes ricinus | reverse complement strand
CAAAGCGTGTTGTTCGTATCTCGACTTAAGAAGGAAAAAGTGCATGCTGAGCGACAGAATTCAGCGTGCGCGCGCAGTTAACAGTAATACGCCAGCAGGCAGCGGACCGCTGGACCCAAGATGGTTCGTTGAAAAAACGCGATGATGATGATAGCGACTCACGTGACTGCCGCTGTCCAATGATGCCGCAGCGAACCAGAATATTGTTAGATAGAGCGACTGTATTGTCGGCAAAATGCCAAAGAAAAGGAATGCGGTACTCTGAAAGCGTAGCTTATTCAGTGACTCTAGCGCCACCTAGCCTAACATTTTGTCATCCCTTTTCTAAAATTTTTATAAATTTTGTTCTAACGCAACCCTCCCCTCCCCCTTTAAAGTGTTTGCATTGCTTATTTTTATCTATATTTTTATTCCTCCCTAGATATTTTCCACCAATCTTCCAATCTCCTCTAAACTGCTTCGTGGTCTGGCAGCACTGTGCACGCGGCCGTCTAGCTAGGGGGGAGTCTAGGTAGCGTCAAGTATTCTGAGTTTCGGTTTCTCAGCATTTCCAGAACATGGACACTCTGCCACTAAGTGCGACACGGAAACTTTATTGTTTTCTTACTTTTGATCACCCAATGTGGACAAAGCACTAGGCTGTCATGCCTTTCATCTCTGAGGACACTTTTAATTCGTTTTTCGATGCGAATACACGTCAAGTCGTACTATTTAGCGGTAGGTTGCTCCACGCCAATACATGCAACTCAAAGTTAGTTTTTTTTTCTTTTTTTTAAATTGTTATTGGCGAAAGATTTTTATGGAAAGTTTTGTGTTTTTTTAAAGGAAACTGCCCAGGGCAATATTTTTCGGGCGTTGCAAAGAGCTCAAATTGGTTTCAGATAGCATTGACCTCAAGAACAGTTGACGGATGTTGCGCTATTAATGAAGATGTGTTAATCCCTGGCAGAATAACTGCATTGACCTTCTCGAAAATATCCCCCGAGCTTCTCTGCACTAAACAAAATTTTTACCTCGCCTAAGACAAAAACAAAAAAGAAAAGGAGATTGTGAAAAGAAGTTGGCACCACTCGTGTTGCTCCATCTCGACGTCCGCAACGCAAGTTTTCGCCGCCGCTGACATCGGAGTTTTGTCGAAGTGACATTCGACAAAAAAAGACTGGAAGATCCCGTCTCTGCGAGTGTTGAGCAAACAGACACGTCGTCCGTCTGTGTTTTCTATTCCATGTGACCGGGGTTTAAAATATCAAAGTATATTATATCAACAAACTCTCCTGTTTAGTTTTAGAGATGTTTTACAAACCTCGTTTACTGATGCCAGAATCGCCGCAAAGCAATAAAATTGTTTTCCGGCTTTCTTTTTTTTTACATTTGACAATAAAATGAGGGCTTTCTGGTGCTTTCAGCTCTTGTTGTTTACTATTAACCATACGCGTCTTTAATTGTTGGTGGCGTAGATGAAAAAAACTCATCTTTTTGCGGTCTCGTCGCATACATTGAACTGCTTGCGCATCAAGAAAAACGCTGGCCGAGACTACAACGCGCATAAAAAAAAAAAAGTTCAGGAACAAATTCGGTAGATCTTTGTGAAAAGATTAGGCCCCAGTTCAATTAAAGTCCACGTTAAGTTCAATAGTTGTAAGTGGCTTCACGCCGCGTGATAACGTCCACATATTTCTTGATAAAACAGTGAGTGCGCAGGCGAGCTGGTGGATGTTGATCATGATGTAGAAAACCCGAGACTGTGGTAAAAGCTGGGAAACTTGGTCGAAGAAGAAAGACAGGGGAAAAGAACGTCTCAAACTCAGCTACTGCGTTTATTTCCTCAATGTCGTATAAGTATATCCACAACCTAATCACCGACCACCTACCCACACTGGTCTTCACCTCAACCGTAAACGGTGACCTCAATCCAAAAACTGAAAGCTTAGGACCTTGAACAAAACAAACACAACAAAACAAACACACAGACCCACTTCCTTTCCAGCCGGAGTCTGGAAAGGCTGTGCTTCATCTAAACGAGAACTGATATGACCTCCAACTGAACCCCTGCCCGCAAAATGACTCAGTGCACGTTCACTTACAACTATAAAAATAAAAAACATTATATTTTAAGAAGCTTTTTGGAGCTACTTCCGAGTTTCATCGAAGCATGGCTGATACAGTTACCGATGGATTTGATACGAACTGTCTCTCTTATGAGCCTCTTCTTAGTGTTGTTGCGCTCCCTGTGCATAATGTCAGTTTGCGTATTTTATCGCAGCTTCAAGGTTGAAAGTTCCTTTACAATGGGTAGCAATCTTTGCTCGGCGGTACATTGTACGAACAGTACCGGAAAAAGCTTCTTTTTTACCCTTGTTTTCTTGGGGGGGGGGGAATTGCGCTTCCCTGCTGCAGTGGAGGCTATAGCCACGTCAAGGGGCTTTTTAGCGAGATCTATGCCGAAAGAATTTGTGTCGCATGAAACATTCTCGCCTATGCACGGCAGGCACGTAGCCAGGATTTTGTTTCGGGTTGGGCCCGCCCATGACAAAATGCTGTTTGAGGGGGAGGGGGAGAGGAGGTCCCAGCAAAATGGAAGATTTCGGGGGGAAGCCCGGGCCCCATGCCCCCCCCCCCTGAATACGTGCCTGATGCACGGTATACTTTACAGCAGCGTGCTAAGAGTTGAGAACCCTTCTGCAGTTGGAACAGCTTCAAGAGTGGCAATCGCAGGCTCAAGCCGGCTGTGACCACTACGACTTCCGTCCGGTGCATATTCGACATTTCTCTCAGCCACATTTGTTATTTGTTCACTATTGCTGCGATGACTTTATTATTATTTTTTTTTATTTTTTTGCCGTTTTAGACGTCGAAATTAGCTCGGGCTACTCTCGGAGTTCCACTCACTTGGCCGATCTGTTGAAAACAAGAAGGGAAACTTCTAAACAAAGTTCTAGTCTGAGTCGGACATTACTTTCGACACACTGCTATTCTTGTCTGGTATTACAGAGGTTTAGGGAACAGGTTATTTTGTCAAATGGTTGACATGCAATTTGCTCTCGCAGAAGAGGCGGTGAAAGCGTGTCTATTTTATTGAATTTCAGAAAAATGCTATATAGGGTTGAATAGTTATATTAAGACTATGAAAATGTTAATATCGTTGAGGGGAGGGGTGTAAATTTACCGCTATAATGGCTGCGCAAAACTAAAACTTAATTTTTTTAGAAATCTTACATAGAATTACCCCCTTCCCCATCTGCACTGGAGGATGAGCGTGTGAACGCGTTGCCTTCTACTCCGACAGTGATAAAAATATACATTTATTTCCAGTTTTTAACATCTTACAATCTGTGCCCACATAAGCCAATAAGGATTGTGCGTGGCAGGTACAGTCAGGTAAACACATACTCATGTTAAAATGAAATTTGTGTCTTTGGCATGCCCACTAGTTTCATTTTAATAGTATACTTGCTCAGCTCTGTTTTATCTGTTTAAGCAAAACATCATTGAATATTAAGAGTACTTTCAACGTTTATTTACAATCTGAGGAGGAACAAATCACAATAAACAAAATATCTATAATAATAGACACGGTCGGAGGGGTCCGAAAAGGTCATTCGGCATTCGTTGCCATGGTGACGGCGATGAAAGCAGACGACATTTTTGCTGCGGAAAAACACTGGGGCACAGCGATACTAGTTGCGTGCTGAGGCTCTTCCCGCATGCTGTTCAATGGGCGGACGCGAACAAGAACAGTTTGAAGTAAGGACTGAACGCTGAAGGCTGGTTTTCTCCAGCGCCTCATAATTTTACAAGCCCTACACTAAAAGCGTGTTTTTTGACCATCCCGTGCCCTGTTTTTTTATATCCGTAATATCGGTCTAAAGTATCAAAGTGGCAGGAGGTCAAGGCGCGATCCCTCGAAACTTCCGCACCATCAGTGCCTCTGCCTCCATCTTTGCTCAAGCGCCTATGGAATGCCTTGCCAGATGCTGGTCGTCAGGCTTCTAGTGTTGACGAATTCCAAGATCTAGTGCGGAATGACCAGTAGCCTAACCTTTCATTGCAGTTGTAAATATCTCGCCCCTGTATCTATTTTGTTCCTCTTCTCATCTCATTTCACCTGCCAACGTATAGTCGAGGAGGCAATCAGCATATCCTGCACGGGCTTCAGCCTTTTGATCGCCCAGGCTCTCGGCCTTACGGAAGTTTGAGCTAATAAAAACCTTTGAACCTTTAAAACATTAGGAAAGAATGACGATTTGAAGACGTCTCCGTCTTCACTGTTCAATATTGGTGCGACGTAACGCTACACCAAAAGGTCGTCGGGCACCGAAAAGAAAATGACGCCCTATTCCCTCAGTCCCCGATCATTCCCAGTGCTACATGTGCCGAGCTCCACCATGTTTTCCGAGGAAGAATAAAAAGCCAGGAGGCGACATTATTTTCGGACTCCGATACTTTGAAAGAAAGAGCGCATATGGAATTGCGTTAAAAACATGTTTTACGAATGCGATTAATAAATAATGTGAAAATGTTGCTTAAACAGCTTCTAAATTTAATAATCGATTACGTCACAACTAGAAACAAGCAAAAAGGTAAAAAAAAGGCGCGCGCGTACGTGTTTTTTTTGCGTTGTGGTATTTTTTGCGTGTCTATGACTACAACTTACATCGTTTTAGGCGACAAAAAATACAACATTTGGGGTGTCAGTGCCCCTTTAAGTCCACACGAGACCGTCGCAACGCGGTAATGGGACCAATCAATCAGCGCCCAAAGCACAAGTCACTAGGACTCTTTTGTTCGTGATTGGTTCAGCGATGATAGGCCGCATACAGAAACGTGCGAAACACTGACGGACACCATAATGGTGGCTTTGGACGCTGTCTGATTGCTTATTGGTCCCATCAGCTCGTAACGTCGGCTGCGTCATTTAAGCTGAAACTAAAGATATTTCACATGGTTTAAGCAATGTACAAGTCTTATTTTGGTTTATTTAACGAACCACCTAGTGGTGTGCGAGATATAAAAACAACCAAATATGCAAAGGGAAAAATAAAACAACCAAATATGCAATATGCACTATCTTTGATATAACGTACGACGTTATATCAAAGATGGTGTACGTGCGCATATCATGCGCGCTGATGAAGTTTTGAAAAAGTAATACGTTTCACACAAGCCTTGAGCGTGCTGCTCAAGCAGGTTGTCATGTTTGTATTATCATAGTACCTAGTTATTACCTCCAGGCTCGGTGTGAGCCAGGGGTCGGCAACCCACGGCCCACGAGGCAGTTTCATGCGGCCCTCGGCATGACATCAAAAGAGACAGGCCTAATCCCTTCGGTCTCCTCACACAGAACATAGATGCAAGGACCGGGGACAGTTTTGACATCAAACGAAGTTTAGATGGGACCAAGAAGCACTTCCAGTTGAAATTGTCCGTCATCCCCATACTTGGACAAAGAACATCTTCACGATTCCTTTTTGCCTGTTCTTCACCTTTGCGACTTGCCGTCCGCCCCTCCGTGTCGGCTTTGTTACGACTCGGCCCGCCGCTGCAAATGGCTGCCGTCCCCTGGTGTAAGCTGTTTCTTGATTGCTTGCAACAGAACAAGGGGAAGTATTCTAACTCTGAGCTGCTGGAAAACCTCCGCCTGCTGACGGCTAGTACTGGTAAAAGCGAGCGAGTTGAAAGTGAATACTTAAAATCGAAGGAATAAAACGCGGTGGACAAACAGGTAAAAATAGTCAGAGTGCAGGCGAGCTGGTGTAAGTTGAACATGATTGTAAACCTGAGACTGGGGCATAAAAGAGAACACAACAGCAAGGTTCCTCCTCTTTTTCTACCTTCTGTTGTGTTTTCTTTTATGCCCCAGTCTCTGGTTTCCAATCATGTTTGACAAGCAGGTGTTAGCTTTAGCTCTGTACAGGCGGAGACGCAGCTATGAAAACGCCATTGAATAAACGCCCGCGGTAATAGGAGGAGGATGGCCGGACTACGACGTGTTCCCACTGGTGTCAATGAGAACCTGCATGCACAACTTCCATCCAAGTGAAATCTCAAAGCTGAAGTGTAAGCGAGCGCCTATTCTGCTATGGCTTTTTCATATTATTTCGCTGCTAGCACCATTGTGTTTTGCCCTTTTCTTTCGCTGGGCGCAAGGTTGTGTTCTCAGAAGATTGTGATTTGTTCCAACTCCTCGGCACCAAGGTCTCGCATATGGATTCCCGCGCACATGAAGGCGCGACTGGCTCGCGTCAGACCGGATGCGGCATCCGGTTACAACCATGGGCGAGACCAGGCTGCGCAAGAGAGCCGTGCGGCAGTCTAAAGCCTGGTTCAGACAGTTGCGTTTGACTGCGTTTGACTGCGTTGCGGCAGCGAGACACCAGGACATCCCTGCTGCTTATATCGCGTGCCAAGAAGATTCCTTGAATTGAATTCCACGCTTCATACGAAGCACAGATGTGCCGGTGACTCGCTTTCGGTTCTCGCCGCAACGCAGTCAAACGCACTCAAACGCAAGTGTCTGAACCGGCCTAAAGCGGGTTTCACATGCAGCGATTTTGGCCCTAGAGCGGCGCGATTTCTGCCGTCGCGACGCTTTGGCCAGCCGCAGCGGCTGAGCGGCACGGTTCCACCAGGTTGGAAATTTTTCGTCGCGGCAGAGCGGCAGCTTCCGCGCTGGCCACTCACAGCGCGGCGGGAAATCACGTGACAGGAGGAGAAACATTGCGGGAAAGCTGGCACATAGGACGGCGGCGTTTTCACGTTCGTGAAGCAGACGACAAGCAGAGAAAGAACGCAAGCGACTGGTTTGCGGTTTTTGTTTTCCGGCGGATCGAGCTTCTTTGCTTCAGCAGTCGCGTCGGAACTGTTCAGGAGATTATGGAGGAGAGGGATTGCTGTCCCCTTCCTCGGAATTTGTTTTCTCAATGAATTACGCGGCTCTTTTTTTACTTTGCTCGCCTGAGTACCAACTGCAGCGAACGCAATAGACGCTAAACGGAAGCGGCTTGTGCGAGCGCTAGTGAGAAAAACAAAAGAAGAAGAAGAAGAGCTGAGCGACATTGACGTGTCTTTTCCAACACAGATCGTCACACCAAGTAAGACAAAATGTATCGCGCCCAGTTCAATGAACTGCTTATCAGTGAAGTGTCCAAGCGTCGGGTTCTTTGAGACGCGCAGCTCAAAGAATTTAGGAACATCTGCTTGCTGCAAGCAACATTGGCCATCGCAACGGCAGAAAACGCTCATGTGAAATGAAACCTCGCGATCCGTGCCGCCGCGCCGCTAGCGGCAGCGATTTCGGCCGCGGAATCGCTGCATGTGAAACCCGCTCAGCGGGACTCAGAGCGAGAGTGTTTGTGCGATGGCGGTACGCGACCACCAATAGTGTCCGTCTTGTAAACTAAAATTGTATCGAGAATATTAAATCGAGTGTTTCTTTAATTCCAAAAACCCATTTGTCAAGAACTCATTATTTTATTTGAAGCAACCAACCGATAACATATCAGAAGCGGGATTATCAACCAACTCCTCGGAACAAAGAGCGGACCGAAGAGTGACAGAAGCAAGCGATTGCGTCAGGCATCCAAACTTGCGGACCCTGGATCGACGAGTCAAGTGCGATCAGAGTCAGGGTTGGAGCGACCCACAGTGCGACAGGTGGGCGACGTGTGTGTGAGTGCCTACGATTGGGGGCTTCCCACTTTGCGAAACTCAAGGTTCAGGTACTGTCCGACTTTTATCTCCCCGTGGAACTCTTTATCAACAGAGTGTTCATTTTGCGTATGAGATGTAGTGTTTTATGTTGTGGCTTTATATTGTTTGTGCGAGCCTGTGTGTTGGGTGTGGTAATTACATGTATACAGCTTGTCACGTTCCTGAAGCGACGGTTAAAGCGGAAGATGAAGAAGGGAAAAGCTCGAGGACAAAGGAAAAGGATAAGCTCGCGGGGGAAGATGACATTTGACGACTGAACCTGGAGGGCGGCAGTTGACCCGCCAACCCTGGCTCCGCTCCTGGTCTTTTCGCCACCATCGAGCCGGAGTGACGTCGTGCTTGCTGCTCGCACCAGAAGCTCGGAGCATTGGATTTGGGCTCGAAGACGGGCATGAAGGGGCGGCCTCGCAACATTCCTGTCAACCCAGGCCGCGTACCTGGTTGGTCAGGCGACACCATCGAACCGGTGCTGGGTGGCCCCAGAGCTCCTAGCAAGCTTGGACCCACACCCGTGACATCGAAGAACAAAGCCTGGTTCCGTCCGAAGCAAGATCGACGCTCAAGACTGTGAGTGTTCTCAGCTCTCATTTGAAGACGACCGAGACTGACTGTAGTGACTGTAGCTATTAAATCACTCTATTATTTTTTCTTTCGCTTCTGCTTCTGCCATTGCCATCGATCACAAGGGTTCGATCCTCAATTCCGCATCTTTCAAAGATTCAACTCCATCGAGGGCCGAGCAGGCGGCCATAGCTCTCGCCCTCCTGGACGATAGTAGATCGCACATCTACACAGACTCTAGATCGGCAGTTCGGGCTTTTGCTTCTAACTCCATTTCCGACGAAGCCTCTAAAATTCTTGGCAATAAGATTATCTCCCCGCATACCATTACTTGGTTTCCGGCACATCTAGATTCTCAGCTAGATTCCCTTACCAACCTCAACGATACTGCTAACTCTCGGGCGCGCGCTCTAACCCTCCGCGCCGGGACGGACGCCGATCTTCAGGGTGGCTACGGGGAATTTAAAGACATCCTGTTCACCTTTAACGAAGTCACCAAGCACTATCAAATGGGCAGGCGGACTTTTCCGCCCCCGCACGGTAAACTCTCCAGGTCTCAGGCAATCACACTCAGAATGTTGCAGACTAGATCATATCCCAGTTTAGCTTTCTTCAGCATTATTGCTCCGGATACCTTCAAGTCTACCTGCCCGGACTGCGGGTCGGTTAGCAACTTCGATCACATGCTCTGGCGGTGCCCCTCGTTACGGGGGCCCAATAAAGTCACCGAGGAGGAGTGGAGCTCTGCCATCACGAGTTCCGAGCTTCTCCCACAACTCCGGGCTGTCCAGAGAGCCCACGATGCGGCGGTGAGGCTAGGCCTCCCCGTCCCCACGTGGGAGCGGCCCGCGGTGCTGCTCTAAGGGCAGCGCTTCTCAGGACCTCAATAAAGTTCTTTGTCTGTCTGTCTGTCTGCTTCTGCTTATATTTTTTTTCCTGTTCTGGTTTTTTTGTGTTTGTGAGTAAATTAATTTTCGTTCGTCTACTTATGTGTCGCTTCGTCTTTCGACCTGCCCTCGTCCCCTCGGAGGAACATGACACAGCTCAATGCTTCACCATGAACCAGGAAGCATTGGGAGCGTCTCCAAACCAGGCAGAGTTCGCCTGGGGTTGCTCACTCCATGGGAGATGAGTTTTCTTTGCGCGAGCTCTCGGTAATGATTCGAGAAAAAGATCGTTTGTTAAAGGGATTGTCCGGTCAAATTTAGTATTCGAGAAACCAATTGAATATCATTGTTATTGCCTCGAGACGGATCGTACGTGCAATATCTGAATTTTGTATGCCCCTCTGCGTGAGTAATTGAATTTATGCTGCTCGAATCTCATTCTAGCGTAAACGCTGCTTTCGTTGGCAACATTGAAGCTCTGACGTCACAAAACACAAAGCGAGCATTTTTGTCTGCTTCAGCGTGCTTCGTTTTTCTTGTTGTGCTCGACTTGTTTCGTAGTTGGGTGAGATTTTTGTTGCGCGGTTGGGTGCCACAACCACCGGGCAGCACATGCGAGCCAAGACATGACGTTCCACACTTTTCCGCGAGACGTGCAGTGACGAGCGAAGTGGATCGTCGCCGTGCATAGGGCCTAGGTTCCCGTCAAGATCGAGATCCCGCTTATGCAGCAATCATCTCACAAAAGAGAGCTACGAGCTGAGCTCTAAGCGGACAGAAGGCTCGTAAGCTGAGGTGTGATGCTGTGCCAACGATAATAAACTACGTCCATCCACTCCTCGCCCAAATCGGATTAATCAATTTGATTATGCAGCGAAACCGAAACCAACAGCAAGGCCACCTGGAAACGATACCAGAAGTTGTATTCAGCGGCGTCTCAAGAGGGAGGGAGGGAGGGAGGGGGGGGGGGGTCGCGGCGGGCTATTGCCCCGGGTGCCGCTGACCCTCGCGACGCCACTGGTTGTATTTAGCATGCGTTCAGCCCGATTCTGTTTGACCCGCGTGTGAAAATGGAGCGTGACTACGATTCATCAAGCTCGTCCAAGTCAAGTGACGACATGCATTTGAACGATTCGCCGTTTGTTTTCGACCCGCGGACATCGCCTCTGAGGGAGCGACCCGCAGCCTCATCACCGATCCAGTGGATCCGCTGACGTGTACCCAGATGCCGCTTCGTGTACCTAGTTGCCGCTTCAGAGGAGAAATCTGCATCCTTTGCTTTGCAAGCGCCCCTAGTTCGGTCGGTGGCCGTCGCAGTTGTGTTTGCGCGAAACGGCACACGTTTGCTCGAAGCTTATGGCTGTCTGCGAGTAATTTCCTGCTAAAAGGCGTGACTTTTTTTGCACATGCTTGGGAACTGCATTAAAGAACCGTATTTAAGTAGGGTACAGCCTAGGAGACTATATAATTCGAAACAAAATACAATACATTCATCGACCAACGCTTGTTATCCCGACCATCCGACAAACCTTTGCGTTTTGTGACGTCACGCAGCACCTACGGATGTCAGCCATTGCCACTGGCGAAATTCGGGGTGCAGTTTCGTACATAGGCTCATGAAAGGTTTAATTAATAACGGGAGATCATATATCAAAATAAAAATGACCTTTCTCTACATGAAGGCTCCCTCGACGTAACGAGCGCAAGAACTTAAGTACTTCCGGTTTTGACCGGACAATCCCTTTAACTGACCTCTTGGGACGACTTGCCTTTCCGGCGCAGTCAGGAGCAGTGGACGTGAGCGGCGTGGCGACGTTCCAGGTGATGCCTGACCTCAGTAAGAACATATCCAACGTCGACGGAAGCGAAAACGCAGCAGCTGCGCGAGACTGGATTGAGAACCTACGAAGGACGGCGACTCTTCACAAGTGGCCGACACCTTTCCTCCTGGAGACGGCAAAATCACATCTGACGGGAGCTGCCAGAGACTGGTTACGCTCACGCTATGCCGAAATTGCGTCGTGGGAAGATCTCCAGTACCAGTTTCGACGAACGTTCGTCAGCCAGACCTGAGCTGTGGAAAGCTGGAGAAGAATGCAAGACCGCGTCCATCAGCGAAACGAGAGCACGATCGCCTACTTCCACTCGAAGATATCCGTCTTTAATTGTGGAGAGGCAGACTGTTAGTATTTAAATTTTTTCGCAGTTTCTATACCCAGCTAAAAGTTATCATTAGATAATGGTTCCCATTGAATCCCATTGGTTCCCATTGCAGTGACCAATTGGTAGTCCGAAAACCTAACTGGTACCAATTGGAAATTCCAACTGGAATCTAATGGGAATTTTCAACTGAGGATACACTACCTAGGTGGCGCCACTGTCCAGCATTGCACCCGTGTTTTCAGGGTTGCGTCCCCATGGCGCTCGACCCCCATGTTTGTTTACCATTATATAAATGAGCACGCTACCAGCCACCATCCGTGTCGGACGCCTCTTTCCTTCCGGGGCTCCCGCGCCCCCGGCCCCGCCGGTCATCACTTCGGCATGTGAGACCCCTCGTCTTTTCCGCAGGCCGGCGTGGGCTACTGCTCTTCTTTATTTTCATGGGAGACCGCTTTTTCGTTTTTATTACTACATTTTGGTGACAGAGTCGAATTACTACACAGACCTCGACTTCTGTGATGCTCGCGAGCAAGTACTCACCGGCTTGCGTTCGGAGACAACTGTGCACCATGCTAATCGGGAGAACACGAGGGCGGTGATGACCCCCTACACGACAAACAGGAATTCGAAAGAATCGATCGGGAGCGGCGAGAGCGCTTCGGTGGACAGCGTGAAAAAAGGGCTGCTACCGACACCACCGCGAAATCGAGACGCGGGTATGACGTTTGTCAAGAAAACCGTTAACGAGAGAGAACAATGATAAGAGATCACCAATACACAAGTAAGAGGGTGAGCGTAAGTGCTACAACAGCTCGCGGTTCGGTCACATCGCGCGCGACTCTCCAAAGCCAAAGCGCCCACTAAAGTGCCTGAGCTGTGGAAAAACCGGGCACACTCAGCGTCACTGCATCGAAAGAGCTCAAGGAGTGAGACCAACACCGTAAGTAACTCAAAGAGAGAGTTTCTTTGAAGTGATCCTCAAGCAAGTCACATGGAATGGCGACAAAAAAGCTCATTGGAATGATTGACACCGGAAGTTCCGGGAGCCTCTTGCGCGCGTCTGCGGCGGCGCGTTGCGGTGCTGAGCTGATGAGAGACGCAACACCTCTTCATGGATTCGGCAACCAGGACGCCCCGGCAGTAAGGACAATTGGTAAATGCAAAGCAGACTTGGAGATTGACGGTGTTACTGGGAAGAACATCCCAATTTTGTTGTACCAGACGAGGCCTAGTCAGTCGACCTGCTCGTTGATCGAACTTTCGCCGAGCTCCCGTACGTGACCTATAGACCTTTCTCGCAAGGGCGCCGCCATCTTGAATTGTCGTCACTTCCAGTATGGGCGAAAACATTGTTTTACCGCCGCCACGCCAATAGAAGGCATTTAGGACATAAACGTAACCGTCACACAATCTCGTTTTGCCTCCCCTCTATTTTTTTACTATTTGCAGGTTGAAACATTTTGATATTTTTTCGTCGCCCATACCGGATATGCCTACCTGGCGGTCGGGGGCGAGGGTAAGCGGGGAGAGAAAAGGGGAAGGGCTACCGGCGCTTTCCTCCTTTCTGATTGTGTAGAAAGAGTGAAAGTCCCGGATGAGAGGCTTGGCGGGTGTTGGGTGTCTGCTGTGCCCCAACTTCGTTCGCGCTTTCTTTTCTGTATTAAACTCGCAAACTTAATTAGAGCCACGGGCTTCGATGGCAACAGTTCCCCGGTCATCGGGACACCATTGCTCGGTCGTAGGGTGCACGAATAACGACAGAAAGCGTCGAACACTGTCCGAGGACCTACGTAGCTTGCACGGAATCCGGCAAGGCGAGAGCGGCTGCAATGTCTTTAAGGTCCATCGCTTTCCACATGACCCCGGTCTCGGCGGCAGTGGATTTCGTCCGTAAACCGAAAAGCGTTTCCTCAACGCCATCCTCTCGACTGTGCTCGGAACATTTTGTGAATGGAGCGCGCACCGAATGCTGTACCGCCGATGAACATGGGGTACGCTCGCAAGGTGCGTGCCAGTTTTCTCGTGATAATTGTTGTTTCAGCTTGTAAAATTTTGTAACTGAATTTATCTTAATATTGATAATTTGCAGTGGTGACTGACTCAATTTTATCATCTACAACACTTAGTTGAAGGCTCATTTCCACCGCCGGGTGAGGCTATAAAAGGTTGAAAAGGTAGTTCTATCGGTTTTCCTGAATCGCGATCTCCTGCGCGATACCAGAGAGCCGGCAAAAGCGCTCCTCTGGAGTGCCGCTGGTGGGTTGTTTCCGTTGACTGGGCGCTTTGAAGCGCTGGATAGTCGCTGCAGGGCACGTTTCGTGTGTTGCGATCTGCGTTTTCGAGCCCAGTGGGCACGTTTCTTTGTTCGAGTCATGGCATCCGCCAGTGCGGCGACGGGGAGAACAGCGGCAGCGAACGTGTCAGCGATAGAAATTGGAGGTTGGTACTCAAAATATTGCATCAAATAGTAAAATAATTCGTGGCTGCCTTGAGGCTTTCGGCGGTTTGATATAAGTACATCTAGAACGTGTTCGTCGTTCATCCACAAGGAAATATAGGAATACGGACACGCAAGATAAAAGCAGCGCGGCAAAACGATCTGTAGCAGCTCCGGGTGTTTACAAAAGTTAATTGAGGTTCCCGTTTCGTGTATCGCTTGTTGATTACTACTAAACGGCTACGTTGAAACAGGCCCATTGCAAGCAAAAATTGATGAATGGTTCATCATTTTCAGTCATGCGGAAAGCGATGGAGCTTAGAAACATTGCAGCCGCACTCGCCTTGCCGGATTCCATGCAAGCTACATAGGTCCTCGGACAGTATTCGGCGCTTTCTGTCCTTATTCGTGCACCCTATCACCGAGCAATGGTGTCCCGATGACCGGGGAACTCTCACCATCAAAGACCACGGCTCTAATTAAGTTTGCGAGTTTAAAACAGAAAAGAAAGCGCTAACGAAGTTGGGGCACGGCAGACACCCAACACCGGCCAAGCCTCTCATCCGGGACTTTCACTCTTTCTACACAGCCAGAAAGGAGGAAAGCGCCGGTAGCCCTTTCCCCTTTTCTCTCTCGCTCTCAAAATGGCGCTACCCACGATAAAACGGTCTATACTGGGCTGGGCGGATGTCTACGCTTTTGGTACAAGAGTCGGTGCCCTTTCTGCCACCTCGAACCTTTGAGCGACAATCCCAAGTTGATTGTAAAGACAACCGAAAGGTCCACCCTCCAGGCGAACGTGGTAAATTGGATCACGCTGTCGTCAGAATCTGATGCCACTGGCCGTCCTTTTCCAACTGTGAAAAGAAATTCTTCTGGACATGAAAGACGGAGAGATTGCTGTTCCAGTATTCCCAAGCGGAAATAACGATGTAGTCATTAAAAGGGACAGCGTCTTGGACGTGCCACTGCGGTCGACAATGTAAACACACCGGGCGAGGAGGACAACCAAAGAAACCGAGCGGAAGAGAGTTACGAAACCGAGAAACAAGGGGTTTTCACCACAGTAATGCGGAAGCCGATAGACAAGAATCAGGTCGAAGATGGTCCGTCGGTGACCGAGGGGCAAAGAATGAGCTCCTTGACCTCCTGAACGAGTATCGGGAGTGCTTTGCTGCAAACTTGAGCGAGCTTGGGTGCACAGACGTCCTTGAAATGGACATCCCAGAAGTCCCGGGAAGCTCACCAGTGGCGGTTTGACCTTACCGAACAAGCGTGGCAGAAAAAGAAACGATTCGCGAGATCGTCAGCGAATGGAAACGAGAGGGAATTGTGAGCGAGGCGCATTCCGCTTACGCAAGTCCCGTGATCCTTGTTCAAAAGAAGAACGGAGAGAAGCGTCTAGTGGTGGACTATTGACGATTGAACGCCCAGACCGCAAAGAAAAATACCCCCTACCAAGCGTCGATGATCAACTCGAAGGACTATCTGGAGCGGGGATGTACACAGTTCTAGACCTCGCTCACGGCTACCTTCAGGTTCCCTCGAGTGACGATGCGAAGAAGACAGCTTTCATCACTCCGGACGAGACGGGTCACTTTGAGAGGATTTTGTTTGGACTCACGAATGCTCCGTCCGTGTTCCAGCGTCTTATGAACCTCGGTTTGGGGCCGCTGAGGGGAACGATCGCTATGTGTTACCTGGATGATGTGCTGATTTCAGCGAAAAACTGGGATGATACCATCACGCGGCTGCGCCAGATCCTCGAAGCCTTCAGAAAGGCGAATTTAACCCTTCGCTTGAGCAAATTAATGCGCTTTCGGAGAAGAGAGTGTGGATTTTCTGGGCTTTCGACTGAAGAACGGAACGGTGCAACCCGGCGCAGTCAAGGTACGGGCAATCACGGAATTCCCGGTCCCAGAGAACCCTCATGATGTCAGACGCTTTTGGGGGCTGACGAGCTTTTTCGCTTCGTCCCGAAGTATGCGTTAATCGCTGAACCCCTCACAAGACTCACCAAGAATAATGCAGTTTGAGTGGAACCCTTTGATGTAGATGAGAAATTTAGCCAGTTCAGTACCACTGCTAGCCTAGAATCTTTAACGCGCGTCACGCAGTAGTGATGCACGTCCGCACGCCGATACGATAGTCATCCAGATTGAAGACGACGCGCCGCCTCCGTGCTCTGAGTCTCTCTATTATCTGCTGAGGGATTTCGGACCTTGAAAAAGTTGAAACAGTACCGCACTTCTTTCCTAATTTTGAAGGAGGACATCCTCGAGTGGAAAATACGGTGTGTGCAAATGATCAGAAAGCACAGATACAATAACTACAACATTCATTATCAAGATGCATTTTGGGTCAACAAAGTACGAACCAACAGCACCGTGAGAAGAGCAAGTCAAGCGTTTCTGTTTGGGAAGTTTACGGGCTTTAGGCCACTTCGGGGAAAGGGGATGTGTATTTGTTACGTTACTCACGCCTGCACTGAGACGGGCTTTGTTCTGGTATGCCTCGACCTCTTCGTGGATCAAAAGGAGACTACCATGAAGTAGCGGATAAAGTATTCAAATAACGAAGAACAAAACTCATTCGTTTCATTTTAGTGAAGCTTCGATAATCACCGGGCCAGCACTGTACCTCATCGTCATTGTTAAGCCAACTGACCCAACAAATCTTGATACATGAAGGGGGGGGGGGGGCGCGCCTCAGCACTGATTGTCTATCCAAAGCTGGTTGACCATGTGCGGATACGGCAATTATATGTCGTACAAGCGGCTATATAGAGTCCCAAATATTTCGACAGTCGAATAAACTTTCAACAAAGGAGATTCACTGCTCTCAGCCATCATTTTATTGCTGTAGACGACACCAATAAAACGAAATCAGTCTGGTTTTGATTAACAGGTTTCACCAGCTGCAAGCAATTTGCGAAACAATTTCTGCATGCTTACGTCGCAGGGTCAACGCAGATCCAAGCAATCGTGAGCGAATATATGAGACCTTAAATGCAAAAGAAATATCTACGTATAAAATATTCTCAAGCAGCGTCTCCACTCGAAGATGCTGTCCTCAATTAGGTTCCGTTTTACAGCAAGCTGTTTATGGCTAGGTTCTGAAAATTTTTGCGTGCGAGGACAAAACGTGTAGATTGAAAATTCGCGGCGTCATAGTCTACCCACCCATCGTAGTGCCTCGTTCTCTTTTGACGTAGCCCTCGCCCTAGCGACGATATCAGCAGTTGCACTTTGGACTTGCTATGGGCAGGACGCGCGTAGTTCGCTTTGAGGAACAAGAACGTGCCCTCAAAGAGTGGCGTACATTCATTCTAGGTGCTTAGAACGTGAGAAAGCACGGCGCAGGGCAGCGGACTCGTCACGGTTGTTGGGGAGTGGAGAACGAATCGCCAGGGGGCCGCAAGGAAGTCTCTGAGGGCGGCGGGGAGTACGGAGTGCGAGTGGCGCACCGTTCGGGCATGCAGGAGTTCTGGCTGCCCGGATCGCTTCCCGATCCTGATGCATGAGTGGAGGTGGCTATCACTCATGGACCCGTCGAGCAACCTACAAAGGAGCCCAACCCGAGCCACTGTCCGGCGGTGGCAGAGGCTCTGCCACCTGAGGGCCCTAAGGCGAGCTTCATACGGCGGCACAGGGACTTGCCGGCCCAACATCCGAGAATGAAGTGTTCGAGTAGCCCGGCGCTGCACGCCCTCCAGCCTGTCGATGAGGTGAGCCTGGAAGGGGCCCCACACGGAGCAGCAGTATTCCAGACGAGGCAGGACTAGGGCAGTATAGAGCGCGCGGAAAGTTTCATGTCCCCAGTTCCTTGAGACACGTGTGACGAAGCCAAGAGTCCGCCGGGCTTTGGACACAGTGTCTGCAATCTGAGGCGAGAAGTCCAGAGTTGAACTGAACACAACCCCAAGGATTGGGAGGGACTGAACACTAGGAATGGGAGACCCTGACAGGTAGTATGCAGGAGGAACAGTGGAACGGCGGTTGGAGACTCGCATTGCGGCACTTTTGTGGAAGCTAATTGAGAGGCAGTTCGATCTTGCCCAGCAGTCAATCTGGTCCAGGAGACACTGGACACCCGGCGTGGAGGAGGGTACGTCTGCTGGGGCCAGAATGGTGGTGTCGTCTGCATATTGCACCAGCAGACACTCTTGCGATGAAGGCATGTCGTTCACATACAAGAGGAATAATGTGGGCCCCAGTACTGAGCCTTGGGGTACCCCTGAGGTGACAGCGAACTCATCGGAGGCCTTCCCATGGAACAATACACGGTGGGAGCGACCGATAAGAAAGCGGCTCAGCCAGAGCAGCAGGGGACCACGAATACCGGATTGTGCAACTTTCTGGAGGAGGATAGAGTGGTCGAGGGAATCAAAGGCGTTGCACAGGTCTAGTTGAATGATATCAGTTGAGGAACGGTTATCCAGGTTATTGCTTATGTGGTGAACAATAGTAGCGAGAGCTGACTCACAGCTTCGATTGGGCCTAAAACCATGCTGGGAGGCAGAAAGGAGGCCGTTGTTGTCCAGAAAGCGAAGAAGGTGCTGGTTGATGGTGCGTTCAAAAGTGCGACAGAGGATAGAAGTAATAGAGATGGGCCTGTAGCTGGAAGGGTCGTTGAGAGGTTTCCCTTTACCCTTGTGAACTGGTGTCACAAGGGCCTTCTTCCAGGCGGAGGGCACGTAGGAGTGGTCGAGAAAGGATTGGAAAAGTGAGAGCAAGGAGAAAGATAGGTAAGGGAATAGGGACTTGATGAAAGTAGGGGCGATCAGGTCAGGCCCAGCACAGTGGGAGGGCCGGATCAGTCGGGCAGCTTCATGCACGTCGTCAAGAGACAAGCACAAATTTGGAAGGCAGGTTACAGGTTGGGAGGTGGAAGCTTCGATAGTCTGCACAAGAAGGTCGGGATCTGGAGAAGAGGAGTTGTGGCTGAAAGCAGAGGAGAACTGTGAAGCGAAGAGTTGTGCTATGTCCCTGGGGGACGTGATGGGGTGATGGTCTCTGGAGAAACAGGGACGCTGTCGGCTAGACTGCAGCCCATTGAAATACTGCCAGAACAGCTTAGGGTCCTTCTTTGCCTTCATAGAGATGGTGTGGGCGTAAGCACTGTGAGCACGAGAGATGGCAGACTTGATTGAGCGTTGCAAGTCCTTAGCCCTCTGAAGTGAGATCTGGCACTGTGTACGAGCGGCACGTCTGAAGAGGGCTCGTTTCCGGCCTGCCATTTTCTTGATTTCGGGGGTGATCCAAGGGGACCTCTTCCTTCGCGTGGAGCTATGCGAGCATGGTACGCATTCTTTCTGGATGGCGCCAACAAAGTCGCACCAGAGTTCGTAGTTGTCAGCGCAATCGTCTCCCGTGGTAAGACACCAGGGTGCAAGATGTGCTAACTTAGCCATATGGGCATGGTCGGTCTGATGAAAGTTCCACAGAGTCCGCGCGAACCGGCCTTTCCGAGGGAGACAAGTGGCATACTCAACCTCTATTGCTTGGTGGTCGCTTCCGGACAGGCCAGGATACACGTCACAGGAGAGCATCCGAGTGATGTCTGTGGTAAAAACTAGGTCGAGAAATGATGAGGCACAGCCCTGCGCTAGCTGGGCTTGGTAGGTGGCAGAGCGGCACACTTGTTGGAGGCCCACAGCAGATGTGATGTCAAGGAGGATATCATCGGTGTGGTCGCTGGGATAAGGTTCTTGGCGGCTCCACCAGTCAATATGGGAGTTGAAGTCGCCGAGGAGGACGACATCCTTGTAGCACTCAAATCTCACGCGAGAGAGCGAGGCGTCCAAGAGTGAGTAAGATTCTTCGCGGCGGTTGGGCGGGCAGTACACACAAGCAAGCAGAACGGTCCCACGCGGGAGGAACACCTCCACGAAGACAGCTTCGAGGTCCGAGGACTCAAGATCCTCCTGCGATTAACGCAAAGGCTGGACGGTGTTGCGATGAGGACACCGCCACCCCTCCCGTGTCTGTCCTTCCGGAACACCGTGTAAGAGGGATCGAAGAGCTCGCTGTCGTGGACCCCGGGATCGAGCCAGGTTTCGGTTAGGAGGATGACGGCAGGACGTGCGAGTGACGCGACAGTGGCTTGGAGGTCGAAAATCTTGTTTTTGACACTACGGCAGTTAGTGTACCATAGCGTCAACCCCTTGTTGACACCAGAAGGATGGGTCTGGTTTTCGGCATCGACCCGACGGCCGTCCGCGATGCCGGGGGTTGGCGACGGTAAAAGGGGGCATGGAGCTTTGCTGGGGACGTCGAAATAATCGTCCGAGAAGTGCGGCAGCGAACACACCATGCACACCCACGGATCACTGCAGGAGCCCAGTCGGCGGTATTGTCCCAGCGACATGTGGACGCAGAGCGACAAAAATGGCTAAAGCGCGAATGGGCGCGAAAGCGACGAGAAGCCGCTGCCGCCGAACGCGCAGCGGCCGACGGGTCGGGACCATCGAGTGCGCTCTCTGACCGACGAAGAACAACAGCGTGCCCGTCGTCGGCGGCAGCAGAAGCGTGAGTGGGATCGACGTCGTCGAGCGAAAAGGAGCGACGAGGAGCGGGCCGCCAACGCCAAGCGTATGCGATGCGCCCGTTAGGTCACCGAGTACCGTGAGTTGACAATGCAGTCATCCTAAAACAGCTTCGCTGGTTATCCTTCACAAAGTGGAAGGGCAGTAAGTTTTTTTTATTATTTACAAACGTTTGTCTGTCTAAGAAATATATAACGTTCACTTGTGTGAGCGGTGTAATGTTGCAGCTTTTTCAATGGAGATTGCTGTACGGCAGTCCCTTGATTTGGTTTCGCTATTAAAACGCAAAACCCACCACCGTCTGATCTGATGGAGAATGGGGCTGTCTACGTGTCACGGCTGTTTCATTGATAAAAAACTGAATCTACTCCGCCAGCAGTCAGACTTGCTTACTTTGGTTATTGATCCCCGTATGTGTGACGTCACCGTTCCAAACAAACCGTTGCTAGGGGCGTTGTAATGGACGAATGCATAGGACTGGATTCCGCTCCGGAAGAGCGATTGGTCAAAACACGAACGTGAATTTTAAACGTCTAAAAATTATAGAGAAGGGAAGCCTAGATTTCACACTCACTACGACAGGAGTTGGCCGATAATCGGCCGTGTTCGAAATATTTGTGAAGGCAACTTCCGATCCTCGAGACGTCTCGAGATGCCTGTTGCAGAGGACTTACGCATGACGAATGCACACAGAATGACTGAAGTACCGTCGCAACAGTCTGAATCGTTTGCTCAGTAATACGATTTAATTTTGTATTTATGGGAAACGTGACAGGCCTAAGAAAACTCATTATAAAAACGAAACGCATTTGCGTGCGATACGGGATACTGTCTGACGAAAATCGTCACACGTATGGAGATATGCTAAAAGTACAGTGAGAAAAGAATCTGTTTAGAACATGATATAAAAGCAGCGTTGCCGTCTTTTTAATTTTGCAGTTTATTTTGTGTCTAACATTATTTTGTGTCTAACATGAACGGCATCAAAGTGGAGATTTGAGCCAATTGGTTCATTGCAAACAAAAAGCGCCGAAAACATACGGGGACACAGACGAAGGGAAAGCGCCTTTTCCTGTTTCCCTTCGTCTGTATCCCTGTATTTTTTCGGCGCTTTTTGTTATTTTGTTAACATGAACGGTTCGAGACCCCAAACTTTGTTTTCAGGTTCGCAATATCAGTGTGCGTTTCGTACCTGCCTTGTAATCATCAAACTAATAAACGAATCCTGCTGATTCTTAAGTTTTAAGTAAGACTCCAAGCGTGTATGACTGAGAAGGAAGGATAACTGGACAGGACGTCAGCGCTCGTCCTGTCCAGTTCCTTCCTCTGTCCTTGCAAAAATTCGCGCTGTTCCAATATGAATCCATACCAACTCGCCCAGTTATCCTGTTTACTTGCCTAGTCAGTCTCACCCTAGCTCACCAACGAATATTCTGGGTCGAATGCTCGAGAAGCCGAGTGTAGCTATAGTCGGTGACAGGTCAAGATTGAAGTGGACGCTCCTCCCACCCCTCTCCATTTCAGTGGAGCGAACGGTGGGAGGAGGTCGCCTCCCCTCCAGCGTTCGCTTTACTAAAGTGGAAAGAGGTGGGAGGAGCGTCCACTTCGTTCTTGACCTGTCACCGACTATAGATAAGGAGCCGAGCGCAGCTTTGTCGACTCACAGCCAGCTGTCACGCCGACGCATCGCCGCTTGCTGCTGTCGCCGTCGACACAGGTCCTTTTGTTTCTAGTCAGAAGTTCGCCGATTAAATCTTTATTTATTGTTTTACGCTTGTCGATTCGTTTCCATCTGCGACAATATATATACATATCTGCTACGGACAGTTAGTTTGATCACACAGATGTGCACTGAAGTAACTGTGCTGTCAGACATCCTTGAAACATGTGCTGGCCTGCACTTCGACCTTGATACACTTCACGTTGTCGTTGTCGTACGTTATTCAGCTTCACAATGTTCTCAAATATTGCGGAAGTGAGCTCCACGGGAAGGCGCTCACGCACCTTGAGCGTCGAGCAACGCTGTGCACGGGCACTCTTCGATTCCGAAATCCCACAGAAAGTTGACCGTGAGAACAGAAGTTTCGTTGATCGACACCGACCACATTCAACGCGGTCGTCTGCTGCCTTAGAAAGAAACAGTGAGCCCGGGAAGCCATTGTGTCGTCTGCTAGCAAGGCGAAACCGGTTCTGAAACTTTATTACGGGCATTTATCATCGCTTTAGGGTACTGAGGCCATAAAGAAGTCTTCATGGTTATATATTGAGAAGACACAATGCTTACAAAAAATTATTTACTTTTTTATCGGACAATTTCCAACCTCACATCGAGCCCCTATGCATTTCTTCATAACAACTGCCCTATCAACGGTTTGTTTGGAGCGGAGCGCTGTAATGTCATCAAGTACCTTCACTTTTCTGCTGTTTTATATTTGCTTTATTTGCTTGCTTCCTCTGGTTTTTGTTGTCTCTTTTTGGCCTTGTTACGGGGTCAGAATTAGCGTTTACCAAAGGGGGACGTGTGTAACGTTTCACAAGTGTCATGCTAACGCATTCCCTGAGAATCCACCAATGGATCTCTGTGATTTGCTTTCAACCCGTTTCTGTACTCTGCCTGTCAGAGTAATTCTGACTCGCTTTATTTTCTTTCTCTTTGTTTTAGCTAGTCTAACGACGACGACGTTAACACATGGCACGAGCTGAGTAAACAGTCTGACATGGAACCCCGACTCGACTGGTCATTACCTAGGCTGCTTTAACATACTTATTGGCGACGAGGATGCTATGAACCAGGGCATCCTGACGTTCTACAACCTCGCATCCGTCGTTCGGTTTAACCTATTGCCTCCGGCAAGTCTGGGATTGCCGAGGAACCGCAGGTACTGTCTTCACTGGCCGTTACATTCGAACGGCTTCCTGGATCGCTGAGGCGCCATCTTAACTGCAAGCATGGCTGACGCTAGCAGTGGAAACATCAACTTTCGAGAACCGACTGCTCTTAGCAGGGGTCGATGTGTTTTGCCTCTGGCTCTGTTGGTTGGTCTTCGGGGCTGCTGCGAGTTTTGAGGCGTTCCATACTCGACCGTCTTCCAATCGGAACGTCCACCGACCTACGCGCTTTACATGCACTTGGTGTCACTCGAACCCAGTCTCCAACACAAAATCTCCGGGGTCTTCGCTGCTCGACGCTGGTCTGTGTACCTTTTGGTATATTCCTGCCTCTGCTGTACTCGTTGACGCAGCCGTTGCAGCTCCTCGAAGGGGTTTTGCAGGAACTGCGCCGACGACAGCCCGAGGATGTTGAGCCGGGTCCGTGGCTTTGCGTCCGTGCAGCAGGGAGGGCAGGAGATAGTCCAGTGGTGGCATGGGGCGTGCAGCGGTATATCATCAAGTAGTCGACGAGTGAAGAGCGGATGTTACTTCGTTGAATCGTGGCACACTGAAGGAAACCCTTCAGTGTACGGCTACAACTTCCGCGGTGCCTGCGCCAGCGAAACCAACGCTACCACCTTCCTTGAGCCACTTCGAGCACCTCTTCAACCCGGGTCTTGGATGTGTCCAGGGAGTGGTCCACAGGTAAAGATCCGACCTTCTGTGATTCCTGTTCGACACCGGATGAGGCGTATCTCTTTAGCTGCGCGACAACCCGATTCGGATGAAATTCGACGTCTGGAAGCAGCTGGAATCATCAAGCGGATAAACTCATCCGAGTGGGTTTTGCCAATTGTAGTGGTGCAGAAAAAGGATGGCTCCATTCGAATGTGCGTGGACGTGCGAGAAGCCAACAAGGCTGTCGTCATCGATAGTTTTCCTCTTCCGCATATAGAGGAACTACTGAATGCCTTACACGGAGCAAGACATTTTTCGAAGCTTGATCTTGCTGCCGCCTACCACCAACTGCCTCTTCACCCAGAGAGCCGAGACCTCACGGCGTTCATCACGCACGAGGGCCTCTCCCGGTTTAAGAGGGTTTGCTTTGGTCTGGCATCATCGCCAGCAGCCTTCCAGCAGATGATGTCAAAGCTGCTCCACGGCTGTGAAGGTGTTTTCGTCTACCTTGACGACATTGTTGTTTTTGGGAGAACCAAGGAGGAGCACACACACCGTCTGCGAAAAGTTCTGCGGCGAATCTCGGAGGCCGGACTTAAGCTCAACAACAAATGCGTCTTTGGTGTGTCGGAACTGTCGTTTTTGGGCCATAAAGTCAGCGCTCGAGGAATTGCACCGCTTCAACAGAAAGTGGATGCTCTCAACGCTGCCCCCATCCCCGCGGACATCACCCAAGTCCGCTCCTTTCTGGGGATGGTGGAATATTACTCCCGCTTTGTGCCTGGCTTGGCATCTGAAGTCGAGCCTCTTCGAAGGTTCCTGCGGAAGGACACACCATTCATCTGGGACAACGAGGCAGACCGAAGCTTCAACCGAGTAAAATCATTGCTGTCATCTGGCAAGACGCTGAAGATGTTCGACCCAGGGTTACCTACCGTCGTAGCTACAGACGCATCGGCCTACGGAATTGGGGCTGTCTTGCAGCAGCGCCATCAGGACGGTATCTTCACGGTCGCATTCGCCTCTAGAACGTTGACGCCGACGGAGCGACGGTACTCGGTTGGAGAAAAAGAAGCGCTAGCATGCCTGTGAGCATGTGAGAAATGGCATGTCTACTTGTGGGGCCGTCATTTCACTCTTCGCACGGATTACCAAGTGCTTGTGTCACTGCTTTCCACTGGGGGAACAGGACATCGCCCGCTACGGATTACACGTTGGTCCCATCGCCTGCTGAAGTACAACTTCACGGTGGAATACCAGCGAGGAGAGGAGAATGGGGTAGCTGATGCCCTGTCCCGCCTGCCCACACCGACCAATGATGGAGAAATGGACTTCGACGACGAGATCATTTCCTTCGTCGTTCTGGACGACGCGTGCATCACGAAACAAAAGCTGCAACAGGAGACGGCGGATGACCCACTGCTCACCGCTGTCATGGGCTATGTAACCTCAGATTGGCCCCATAGAAAAGTTTATCTTCGGATGAGACCATTTTCTACGATCTGCAAGAGACTCTCTCAGCCAACGACGGGCTCCTGCTCCGTGGTGACCAGTTCGTCATCCCCAAAACTTTGCGTCACGCGCTAATCTCACGAGCACATGAAGGACACACTGGCATCGTGAAGACGCATGCACGCCTTCGAGAGCTCTACTGGTGGCCTCGAATGAATACAGAAGTACCCGCTGCGGTCTCCGCCTGCAAGGTCTGCAGTAGCTCGGACAAGACTGCCAAGACGTCACCGACTCCCCTACAGCCAGTGCCATTGCCAGAGCGACCTTGGTCTAAGGTGGGCATTGACATTGTGGGTCCGTTTGAGCGGGCGGAGTCAGCTTGTCGCTTCGTCATTACGCTCGTTGACTACTTTTCGAAGTGGCCAGAAGTCCAGTTCTGCCCAAATGTCACTACGGGAAGGGTGACGGATTTTCTGCGAGCCATCTTCGCCAGAGAAGGGTACCCAGACGGTGTATTCACACGGCGGACAAATTCCGGGAACGATGTCCGCGGACCTGTGAAATAAGCGTATCACGTGGCTTCGACGTCACAACGGACAAGTCCGCGGACTTGTGCTAGTCCGAGCACATGCGAATTAATACTCCATGGTTGCCGTGAACCAAGGCGAGAACTGCGAGTCCGAGCTCGTACCTTTCTACGCTGCCTTCGCTGCACGAGCTATACTTTTCAGGACTGGTGTTTCCCAACGCTCTCACCTCGCGCCGAGAGCCTTGGTTGTGCTTCGCTGCGTTCCAAGCTACAAGAGAACGGCCACGCAACGCACGTGACGGTCGATTCCAATCCCGCCAGCGTCTGATGAAACTGGCATTGAAGACGACAACGATGAAGGCCCTCAGCGATGAAGCGACGCTGTGATTAATTGCACTCGTAGAAGAGTTTCCACAGCTTTGGTGCCTTCAAAACGACCAGTACCGCAACAACGGCATAAAATCAGAGCTCTGGAAACAAATTGCCAATGAAATGAAACGGCGCTACTCCCAGTATGGGCCTTACTCAGAAGGTAAGTTCATTGAAGGCAGACTGGTTAGTGTCGACTCCGAGTTGTATTTGACCGCTTATTGTTGTCTGATATTTCAGAGGGAGTGAGGGGCATTTTTCAAAATAAGCGACGCGTCTTCAGACGGGAGAAGGAAAAGATCATGAAGACGAAGAGTAGCCAAGCTGCGGAGTACACGTACAACAGTAGATGGAGGTTCTACCGCAGTCTCCTGTTCTTAGATCGGAGCAACCCTGTCCTTTCCCGGGAATGCAACGAGTCTTACCAAACTGAGGATCCCAGTGGAGTGAGTAACGTTTGGCGGGTTCACCAACTCGTTAAACTTGATTCTTCAGACCTATCGAATGAAACGTTGGCGAGCGTTCGTTGATGGAGGTCACTGAATCCCATTAGCTTGGGTGACGTCCGAGCTCTGGCCTTGCTCTACACGTTTCAGCATTTTGTTTCGTTCACTCGTGTTAATCAAGGTCTCTTAAAGTGCTGGTAGTCGCTGGATGAAGCTGCGGAGACACTATCCTAGGGTTTGACTACCGGCGGCCCGCGCGTTGTGTCCTGGCCGGAATGCAGTTTCATACAAGTTTCAGGGCCATGCAACAGTTTTGACCTCAAATGGAGTGTACAGGGTCCTCCATTGAGTAAACCTCTTTTTTTCTTCTTAATTTTGCAAGTCAAACGGCCAACCACCGGTGAGCCTTCATAAATCCGACCTGCCGCGTCTTTTAAAAAACAAAAAAACTCTCGCTTCTCCCGCAATACTACGGTGGTGACATCTACTCTTGGTCACGCAACCCATCGACGTCCTCCCTTCACTACTAAAACTCTGCCTCCCTCTCTCTCTTTTTATCGCTCCCTCAATACTCTGAACAGTAAATGGCCGACAGTTGCGATATTCTGCCATGCAAGCGGTGCTTTACATATAGTTCCTCTACCGTAATGCATTCGTATTTCTTTTGCCTTTCCAGATGGACAGTGAGAAAGAATTGGCGTCTGTTACGACCGAGATGAAGGAACCTGTTCTTGGCACGCCTTCCACGCACACACCGCGCGGAACAACGAGTCGCAGTGTGGAAGTGTCTGGCACTCCTGTGAAGCGCCCAGAATGCGATGACTGAAAAAAGAAAGCAGATGACTACTCCAGCTCTGGGTGGAAAGAGCGCACGGTTGCTTTCATTAAAACTGCCGAAAGTTTCGCAACTAAACAAATTGGCGACGACACTGACAATTTCGGAAGAGTAGTTTCGGGTCACATGAGAAACCTGAATGGAACCAACTTTATTCGGTGTCAGATTGAGGCATTGGAACTAGTCAAGCGTTACCTAGACCGACAGTAAGAATTTAATTCAACGAACCCTATTCGAACTAAAAGATGATAAACCAAAATTAGCATTTCGCATTCGTAAGTGAAAGGGATACTTGGAAACAAACAAGTGTTTGTATTTTTTGCCTTTCGTACTCATTACATTCGGAACTGACGGCTGTTTTTGTTGGAGTGGGCCAGTGTATTGGATTGTGACCAATATTATAGCATGACGAAATAAAGAATGACGAAACATTGAAGATTCTTGGAAGTATATTTACATAAAGTTGAGCAATTAGAGTATGACACAACGTTTTGGTGGTCAAAGTGCCAGCACATGCATGAAAGATTGTAAAGTAAAGAAAGTAGCAATATACGAACCATGAAATGGTATCTATATATACACTCCCCGTTCTTTGCTTCTGCACTTGTCTGCACATGCAGATAAGGTTAAATATTGTTATCCGCAGATTAAGACCCGCCTGTTCCCTCTGCCACGCGACGGCGCCTTCGCCATTAAAGTATCTCCGTAGGCACTCACGCACATCTAGAGCTCTTGCCCCGGAGCGCCCTTTGGAACTTCGTAGCCCGATGTAGATTGTCCTTTTTCGCTGGTGGTCCTCCCTCGACGCTTTCAAAGGTGCAGCTCGCCAATAGTTTTGCAGCACACAGGCTGCCTTGACCAATGAGGTGACCCTTCCTGGTTCGGCATTGATAGTCGTGTGCAAAAATCTAAAACGGATTGCCAGAATGCCAAACGCATTTTCTGCTACCCGTCTGGCTCGGCTTAATCTGAAATGAAAAAAAAAAAACTATAAGAAAAACTATGTTTATAAATGACACGATGTAGGCAACACACTCTGCAGTTAAATATAACCTTTTCTTCATACAAATTTGTACCAGTGTACGGCTTCATTAAGTTTATAGACAAGGGGCAGGCGTCGTCTCCCACGATGACGGATGGGACGCCGACCGGTCCAGGTCCAGAAATCGGAAGTCCGGCTGTTCCGTTCTCGATGGCGTTCGCAGTGGTGTCGTCCTCCAAATGCCTCCATCTCCATCAGACCCGGGTGCGCCGACATCAATGTACAAAAACCTGCTGTCTGCGTCCACAAGAGCAAAAAGCACGATACTGAAGGTCTTCTTGTAATTAAAATACACAGATCCAGAGTTTGGAGGTTTGATAATCGTGACATGTTTTCCGTCCAGCGCTCCAATACCTTGCGGAAATTGCCATCTTTCGTAAAAGTTCTTCATTACTTCCAGCCACTCGTCTTTTGTCCGCGGGGACACCAGATATTTTGGTCCCAGCATCTTGTAGATGGCGTCGCAAGTTTCAACGAGGAACCCGTTGACGGCGCTGTAGCTAATGCGGAAGTGCCTGCTTAAGGAATGTTGGCTTTCCCCTGAAAATTCGCAAGAAAACAAGAAATACGGCTAAGTCGAGCGTAGTTCTCAAATATGCTAAAACAAGGACAAAAGTAAGAAAAATAACCACACACCTGAGGCAAGAAACCGCAG
>JAZHYW010055508.1:0-32958 GCA_037355805.1 Ixodes ricinus | reverse complement strand
GTAACGTGACACCAAGTCATGTGACGTAATTTTCCACGCTAAATTTAGCGAGAAAACTGAAGTGGAGGAGGAGGAGTAGGATGGGCATGCTCTCCCCTCCTTACCCTCCTCTCCTCCTCCTCAAGAGCGTCTCTCTAATTTAGCCTCACAGAGATTTGTAAACGTCTCTCTTTTCTTGTCTAAAACTCCTTCCAGCTAAAAGAAAAACAAAAAAAAACACCTTCGATTTTATTTGATTTGAATGGAGGACCGAAAGCGACGACCAGCTGATCGGGCCCAACATTTTAGCGCCAGATGATGTGGGTGTCCACGCAAAGGGACCATGAAATGACCTTTTTACTTATGCCAGATAACTTTTACATTAAACCTTCAATGTTCACTGAACGCCGAACAGGCATCCGTTTTCGTTTCAGTTTATTAACTTCTACAGCAAATATTATTGAAATATCAATTTTCTCATCCTGTCCAACTCACCGCGAAACAAGCCGCGGCGTAAGTTTGATGTTCGTGACGTACTATTGCACCGGGCAGTAGGATAATGGGAGAGTTAGCAGAGAGCTGGCGGTGTGCCGGTAGGATTTACCAAAGGGTATTACTGCACCGATGGTGTCAATGGCCCTGAAGTATTTTCTGAAAAGGTGCCTCTCATCACCGCAATAGCCATGGAACATTGCAGCCGAGCGAAATTTAATTAGATATGTCGCGCTACAGCGACAGCATGGGACTGGTCCCATACGCCGGTACGAAGGGCAGCAGGTCGTCAGCACGACAGCCGCTTCTCCGCCGCCTTGAGCTGTTTCCGCGGTATCTCTAAAAACAAAAGGAAACGCGCGGTGTCTCCCTGGCGTAGCAGAAAATACATAAAGTTTTCTATTGACTCAAGCGTTATTAAGTTTTATTTGGTCATGATAGGCTCGCAGGGCAGAGTGGAAGAAAAAAGAAAAGAAAAAATATGCAGTCCCCCGTCTTGGACGATCACGACTTTAAAACACGACTTTACTAATAGTACAAATCTCGCCACACGCCTCTTCTGTGATTCCAAAAGGCGATGTAATCTTAGCCGCGATATAGCAAATAAGAAATTGATTTCGTGATCACATAGACGCTGCGTGAGTTTAGGAATGCTAACACTAATCACTTTTCTCGGGTGATAAAAACGGGTCAAAATTTGAATCCTCATACACACCTTTAAGTACAGTACGCAGACAGTCATATCTTGAACTTGAGCGCACGCATGTACTGTGCAAAGGAAGAAATCCGGGTGAAGTTCTAGTATGCAAATGCTAAGAAAGCACCACTGTACTCGAGGTAAACAAAGACAACGGGACGAGCTTTTCTGCAGTCTTGAGGGTGCCGCCACAACATTGCCGCATGAGTAAATGGATCTTCCCTTCTAGGACGTGCTGGGTTATCATCGCGACACACGACGAAAATTCAATCAAGGATGGCGCTCTACGCGAAACGATGAGCTTCCACCACGCCGACCACGTCGACGATCACCACCGACGCCTAATTTTTCAGCAGAGCAGGAACCGCGACCGGCGCAGGCGCAGTCTTATCTTTCTGTTGTTTTGTGTACCACACGATAGATGGCGCATAGCTCTGAGAATTAAAAAAATTCGCCAATTTCTGTCACATCGCTAATTATTCAACAAGATATGAATCAGAATATTCCCTAAAAAAACCTTTTAAGAAACATTCGCCGGATATTTATTGTTTATGATCGCGGTGTTGGTGAGGTAGGCTCTTGTCCCACAGGCGACGTGAATTTGGCGGACGTGCCGTGGCACCGCGTATGCATCGCAGGTAAAAGGCAGAGATCTTTCGAAGGAAAGGTGTAAAAGAGTCCGCTTTTATTTTAAAAGTTCTATAGCGAGATTTTTTGTGACTCTTTGTTTTTAGTGTTTTGGTTTTCTTTTTCACACCTTTACGGCGTGCAATGGATGAAAGCCGATTTCAAAATCGTTTCATGGTCCCTTTAACGCTTGATAAGGCACCGCCTCGACCGCACCGAAGGAGAGCACACACGCAAGGTATGGTGTATTCGCACGGAGGAATTCCTCCCCGTGGGGAAAATTAAAGTTCATTGAGTTTTGAGGTCACGCGCTCCAAATCACAAATGTTCCTTTATCAATCGAGCTCGCAGGGAGCCGAGGAGTTTCTGTGACTGGCCTACGACTATCCGTCGTCCCGTCGGAGCTCCTCCTCAACTTCCGCCTGCTTTTGGGGAAGTATTATGATCGACAGCTTTGAAGTGTGGGGTGCATTTTTTACTTTCCCCTGCTTTTGTTCGATGAGTACCCGGAGGTTGCCAGCAAGTTCGCGAATAGAAAGACTCCGGCGACTCAACTACATGCGACTCCGCCAAACGAATACTCCATTGAATTTTCAACACCGCCTCCCCCTTCTCGTATCTTTACGTTCCCGCAGCTCTATGACGTACCCAGTTTTCTCAGGAGCTAAATATTTCTAGGGCGAATACACCAGTACGAAGGATATACTGTTTCACAGTTAAATGATCTGGCGGCAGAGATTTTCCTTTCTCCGTTCCGTAGCCGATCTTCTTCGGGCTCGCTGCAAGAGCTCTGCTCCGTGCCATTCTCGGATTTTTCCCCCTTGACCTCCGTGGGCCCCCGTTCGGCATTGTGGCGGCCGCAAACCCCAAAACTTGCGGTGAATCAAATAAAAATAATGATTATAATTGGTGTGGTAGTCTACTTTATTGACTGCAACGAATAACAATAAAAAATTACAATACCAGCATATTCAGATACCCCTTTTTGAGAGGTTTCAGCAAAATATTCTAATTCGTCAGTAGCTAAAAAAATACACTCTTGGACACTTACGGTCCTTGGGGATGTTAAAAAACCAAAATATATCAAACACCTTTAGGGCCATGGCTTAAATACAGCTTTCTTGAAGGAGTGTACACTTGTGAAGCTGCAAATCACGAGTAGGAAAAAGTGGCACGAGGATGTGAAATGTTTTATCTGATAAGATAAATTCGGCGTCAGCTTTTCTACCCACAATTAACAAAAGAAAAAGAAACAAAAACAGTAATTTATTTTTACATGATCTGCCACCATTTCTTGGTCTACAAATATAAATAGTTTGCATTTGTATTACTTCGACGACGATCCGTGATTGTTGATCAAAGCAATATTCAAGATGTTTGAGGCAAGCTTACAGTGTAATAGCTCCAACTTACTTTATTAAAAATTGTGGCATAGTTTGCTAAACTTCTTAAATATTTTAAATGCAATTGGCCATTCATAAATTGATATGAAACAGAAAAGAACCAAGTATAAAATATGCGGGAGGCGTACTTCTAAACTGTACCAAGGGAACAATTAGTCTAACTAAGAAGTAATACAAGTGAGAAAATGTATTTATATATATCTTTCTCAATCTTTATTTTACCGGCGCATCTATCACAAATATTAAAGTGATTAGTGCCGCTTAAGTACATTAATACGTTAGAAATTTACTTGCGAGGGGCTATGGCTATCAAGCTTAGTTGTCTCCTCATTTTTATATTTTTGAGCGGAAGGCCACGTGGTTTTGTCCGTTTCTATACAGTGTCTTGCCTAGACTGCCATGTTGCCTTGAGGTATTGCAGTTATAAAAGAAAAATCACTAACAATTTCATGTCTGTAGCGTAAGTTGGAAACATCTAGAGACGATGCCTTTTTCTAAAAACATCGATTTTTATAAATATAAAGAGCTAGCAATTTTTGGCACGTTACAGCATATTGCTCTTAAAAGGGCAAGGAATTTTACCTTGCCGTCTTAACGTGCAAGCTGGACACATTCAGAAATAAGTAATGAAACGCTTTATTTATTATTGTCAGCGTAAGGCACACCCGAAAATTTTCATAGCACACCATTTGACAGATTACGTAAGAAGTTGAAAAAAGTATGACTTCAGTACCTATATTTCGAGCGCATATGTATATGCACAAAAGAGGAACTCTACGTTGTACCCAACTTATGAAACAAATATGCGCACCAGGGCCTGAACCCACTATAGACGGAGAGGTCACATCGCATATATTCTGTCAACACAAACCAAAATAAATTATTAGAATGCAATGACAGATTCAAGTTCTAAAATTGAAAGCAAATGTTTTCACATAGCACTGTCAGAGCTTCTACGTGTTCCTGATATTCTTTGAATTAAAATACAGACACATGACTAGAATTCGTGCTACGCCTGCAAATAAAAAGATCGTAGTTAAATATATTTTTAAACAAGGAGACACAATTACAGCTGCGTAAATCACCGCAATCGAACAGTTTTCAACAGCTTGAACCAATATGAGCCGAGACTTAAAATAATCGGTTCTGCAGTTGCGGCAGAAAAACTGTTGTTCATCACTGCAAGAAGCAAACCCGTGCTGTGAACACAAACACCCAAGTTTACGCTCCTCGTGCCATCAGTGTATAAGTATCGGTAGTGCAATGTACCTATGCGTGAGCTGCGCGTGGGCTCTAATTGTGAAAAGTCTTAATCTGTGCACGTTTATTGAGCATGCAGTTTGAAACAAACAAGTCAGTAACCTCGTGAGCGCCTCTTTCGAACTCTATAGCTGAGCTGCGAATAGCTGCTTTCTGTTCGGGAAGCCATATGTGGATCCATATTATTATATTTTCTTGCATTCGGACAGTATGATTTCCTCTTAGAACTATTTCTCATGTTAACAGAGTGGACCACTGCATTTGTACAGAGATAAATATATTAATTATTTTGTATATAAAGACAACACAAAAAGTCTGACACATTGTAAAGGCATGGGAATACCAGTTCAGAATAAGGATGCTAGGGGGTTATTTTTCTTATCTAAGTAAGATATATATTTGCCATAATTTTAAGCCACATCTACACGCAAATATCTGTACCTCAAAAGTTTTCTTTTAAATCATACAATTTGGGAGCCATACGTTATCTGCTGTGTCCTCAACATGGCATGTGGATTCTTCTCATGAGAGTGACGATCGAAAACAAAAAAGGAATGGCGTACGTAAAGCCCGTGTCAGATACGGTGACAGTCTGTTGCGTCAATACGAAGGCTTTTGTTTTGCATTATTTTTATGTTCTAGGGAGGTTTCAGGGAAACCTTTGTAATGACCTCCGCAGCGCCTTGTATGTACTGCAGCCTGCAGACGATAAACTACCCTAATACCATGTACAGTCTCTGAACCATTACGATAAACAATTGGCGTGACGGCGTATATTTTACGAAATGAACGTGGGGTATTCCAGAATTGTTTTTTGTGTGTACGTCGTCTCACGCTAATTGGAACCTAGAAAAATCTGCTACTCGTGAAGAGCAGGAAGTGTGCCTTTCATTTATATCCACTGAAAGCTTAAGAAGCAAATGCAGCGGCTTGTCGTCCTCACGCTATTTGCTTTACAAATTCGTCTGGTGCGTTCTCGTTGGTTTATGAAGTCATCGTATTACCTGCGGAGTAATAGTTTGCATGTATGGCGTTACCGACGCGCAGATTTTCTTAAGCTGGTAGTCGCTGTAGAATGTAAACGCTGAAGACTTGCCAGCGTCGCTGGTTGTCATAAATCAGCAAACCTAGTGGCGATCAACTAAGGACGCACATGAGGGCCCGTAAGGTTGAGGTAGAAGGGAAATATTTTTGTTTTGTTTTGTCCAAGAGACGTATTAAGCTCCTGATTTATTACCAACCTTCTGAGTTTGTTGATCCATACTCTGTGTTGCACTCGGCAGTGTCACGGCGGTAGGTATAAACATATCGGGTGTTCTTGAGAAAAGAAAAAAAGAAGAAGAAAGAACTGTGTTTTTCGGCCCGCGTAGATAAACTACGCAGTGCACGAAGCTGTAACTTCGTGAGAACGTATATATACGCGAAAGTTTGAAAACAAAACGTTACCTGGACATAAAAAAAAGAATTGTATGAGCCGGCGTTTGCCCAAGTCTAAATTGCAAAAATCGAGAGCGGATATTCTGGGCACATGCGACATTCGTGAAAAGCGTCTTGCAGCGGGAAAGATAGAATAATTTTATTTTCTAGGTGATAAGTTGTTTTACAGAAATAAATTCTAAAGGCACCGAAAATGTCAGTTTTTGTTCCGACGATATTAGGCTTACGTGGAAGTTTGCTCATAGAAACATTTGGATTTTTTATATATTTGATCCAAGTAACGTCATGCTCTGAAACTTTCCCATCTTATTCCAACTGGTAACGTCACATTTTCACGGCGTTTTAGCTTCCTGCGATGTGTAGTTTATATACACCGCCCGAAAACGCGCTGCAAGCATATTATCTTTTTTAATAGACCTTCTTCACATTGAAAACTTTGTCCAACATAATAACCATTTAGTGCTTTTATTCAGTGGCTTGCGACACAGATTTGCATGGCTTTGACGAAATTGGACATTATAAAAGTCTAGCGCAACGTTCACACGCACGACTGCAGCGTTTCCCAATTTGACAAAACTCTAATCTAACTTGGCCTCGAAATAATTATGAACATTGTTTAAACAAGCAAAATCGCGTTCCCAAAATTTAAATTTAACATCTTTGTAAACTTTCGATTATAATTTAAAAAAGTGTGTAATGGGACCTTCATCGAGCAGCCACCATCAGTGATGTTCTTAAATATGCATCGACCTTTTCCCACCCAGGCAGTGTTGTTCGGAACGGCGTTGCTGGAACGCGTTCCTTTCAGGGGAACGAAGGAAAGCCGTTGTTCCATTTCGCATCGGTGGAACTGGAACGGTAACTCGGTACATTTTTGCTGAAACGGGAAAGGAAACGACGTTTCCTTTTTCGTCGAGTGGGGTAATTTGTATTTTATTTCTAAAAAACATTTTTAAGAGAATAACAAAAAAAACAACTTCATGAAGATAAGGATCTTGTTAACTTTTTAGTTACTTATCTTGGGGTTTATTTTGTGTGGTCATTGCTTGGTAACAGTCGGGTGCAGGAGAGCTAGTGGACATCAATTCTTTTCTCAGTGCCCGAGACGGCGGTACAAAAAGCAAAACTTTTAGTCGAAGGAAAAGACGCAGAAAGAGGGACGTTTCAAACTCAGCTACTTTCTTTGCTTACGCGAATCCTCATAGACCCAGAAATCTAAGGCCGAGTGCAGCCTCCCTGAACATCCACAAAGATACCTACAGATACAGCAAAATAACATGTTACCAGACGTCAAACAAACCCTTGAGTCCCGAACATAGGTCACTTAAAAGATACACAAAAATAAACATTTACTCGTTCTCTCCTTGTCCCTTACTTCAAACTGAACAACGAATCCAACCTTCAGAAGATGATTTGTAGTTTTCAAAGCTGTCCTTCCATGAGCCCTACCCTCGAGTTCACTTGCTTGTCTCGCGGACAACAAAATCGAGAAGCCACTGTTAACGAAAAGACAGCGAGGGCGCAGACGAGCTGGTGAAAGTTTACCATTATGTTAAAACACCTGGGACTGGGTGACAAAACAAAAACAAAAAAACCTTGAAACAACCAAAAGTAGAAGAGACAGGGAAAGAAGTCAGTCGGACGATGTCTCATAATCAACTAATAAATTTATTTAGTAAATCTTTTCGATACAAGGTCATGGTGTGTCATAAGTTTGTACACGAATGGCTGCGAAGTTTGTAGAAAGATTTGAAAGAGAAAATGATTTTTGCTTTTGTGTGATGTGTTGGCTGGCTTCAAATGTGTATATAAGAGGTTTACTGAATAAGCTTATTAGCTGAGTCTGAGACGTCGTCTGACTGATTTCTTTCCCTGTCTCTTCTACTTTTGGTTATTTCAAGGTGTTTTAACATAATGGTAAGCAACAGTTGTTAAGTTCGAGCTATACGCTTTGTTGAATCGAAACGTGTGAGGTTGTTCTAAAATGCTCCTGCAGTGTGGGGTAACAGTACATTCGGCTCGCCTGAATCTCCCACCACAAACATGAATATGGTTAAAAACTGAGATTTTTTAAAGTAAATATATCAACAAATAAAACACTGCTTCCTCTTGTTTTCTTCTCCTGGTGCCCTTCCATCACGGCATTCAAATTCGTGTTTTCATATTATAGGATAAATAAAAAACAAGAACACTTTCCTCCATCTATCTAAATATGGTAATCAACAAAATACAAATGTAACGTATTTGTAACGATACGTTTCATTTTTTTACTGTAACGGGAACGAGTTCCTTTTCCACATATAAAACTTGTCACGAAAACACGTTCCAAAAAAAAAAACGAGGATTGATTTTTTTTTTTTTTTGAGGAACGTGTATAACACTGCCCTAGCTGCACTAGCAAAGCACAGAAGGAAGCCGCCGCAGCTCAAGCGTGCTCCATTTATGGTCCCCAAGCGGCCTGCATCGCGAGTCACACTGTCATCGACAGGCTTCTTACGGCCTCTCCCGTTTATTGTTCACGAACTCCGATAAGTGCCGCGGTGCCTGGCGCATCCTTTCAGCAAAGTTCTCTTGGTGCGCGACGCTGCTGTTGCTCGAACTAACCTCCAGAAACGCTGGCGTGGGAGTTATTCCCGGGATGGAGCATTTCTTCGTGGGTGGCCCAGGAGAGCTTCTTGTATTGGTTGATGTTCGGTCACCTACTTTCCTGGGTTGGGCGTCTTTATGACGCTCCGCTATTTTGAGCCTGGTGGTTGGGAGTAACTTTTGAGGTTGCTTGGGCACTTTTCTGCTACCGGCTACCTTGATTTACAGCAATAAGTACTTAATAAAAATCTTAACTTTACGTTGATTTTTTTTTTGGCTCGGTTCCTTTTTCGTTAATGTTTTATTAATCACTGGTTCCACCCAGCGGCTTGTGAACAGCAAAGTCATTGAAAGATTAGGAGAACTCTAAGGAATCACAGTTGTCTCGCCTCCAGCACGAAACATTCTACCTTCGGTAAGAATCTGGAGTCTGTGAACTTCGATCGGGCTCGCAAAGCCAGAGCAAGACGTGTGGCAATGTCCAAGCCAAATCGCAAGCAAAATCGAATAATGGAAATAGAGTTTACCAAGGTTATCGGGGATGTTGAGGAAAACCATGGAGCACATGGTTGCAGGAAAATCGCATTTTTAATTGCTTTAATAATCATGGGTATGTGTATTTCGTATTAAATTTACCAACTTGCAAAATAAAAAAATAAACAAGATGTGCAGTCCCCTTGTAAAAATCAAAGCAAACTAAAACAACTCTCTTGAAGTTGCTATCAGAGACAGAAAGACATGTATGAATTAAGCAACAACTTGAAAGCATTAGATATGTTCAGTAATACTTTAACGAACACGAGTTAGATGGTTATTGTCGTATACGCAAAATGAACGTTATACAAGACTTTTGTCATCAACAGGTAAACCACAATAAATATAGTTTTGTGTTATTTATTCAGAATACGGTCTAAAATATTTACTTTTAAAAACAAATAAACAGGCAAACAAGCGTACTGAATGTTCACTTTTTCGTCGACACCCATATTTGAAAACATTTAACCTTTTATTTGAGATGGCGCAGGATTCTCTATAATATAATCATTGACGAACAAGTATAGCCAGCTGGTCGTATGACGTGTTTTTTCCATCATAGAACTAGACGGACTAGTGCTACACACCATGTCTTCGATCGACAGGGTGCTGAGGCTGGTCGCTTGCAAGCTCGTCTGCATCCACGAACCTTCAAGGCCCGCTTTAGGGAAGACCGCCGCTAGGCCAACCCCGGCGCCAACCCCTGGAGCCCCAGTCCGGAGGTGCTGGACGTCCTGCATCGCCGGTAATTCGGCCGGCTCGTCTGTAAGCCGGGCACGCCGGTTCCGAGCGCCTAGCAAAGCGCTCGTTACCGGCCTTCAAGGAGACAGTAGCCCATGGCGGCCCCGCGAAGACCACCGTCGCGAAGGCCACTGCTATGACTAACGCTCTTTACCCTCTTCATCCGCAACGTCAACCCCTCATCCCCGTCCGCAAGCCCTATTTAAACCATAGTCGTCCGTTTTTTAGATTCATCTGTACAATGCCATCTCATCGTCCTTGGACACGGCTCCGCGGGCCTTCACGGTATGGGCGACTTGCCGTTCTGTGGCACCGCGGCTCTCCTCAGCTAAAAAATCAATCAGTCAATCAATCGATCAATCAATTATTCAATAAATCAATGAATTAACCAAATTCAAATAATATTTAAATCAATTGAATGATACATCAATTAGCAAGCCAGTCAATGAAGCAATAGTTCAATCAATCCATTAATAATAAACCAATTATCAATCATTTCATCAATCAATTATTTAATGAACCAAGCTATCTATTTGTCTATCTCACACGGTTCCTTCCATTAAACTCCAAAGAAACCCCTGCGAAACACCAAGAAACGCCCTTAAAAACACTAGACTTTGTAATGTTCCCGTCTAAAACCAAAACATACAATTTGTTAAAGCCTGACCCGTTAAGCGCAACATTTGACTCGCCTTTACATTTTGCTAGCACCTACCAGCGATTGTCGCCGCCTCATGTAGTGCGTGTGTGGTACCTACTTTCTACGTTGTTTGAGTAGGCAAATGTGATAATAACTATAGACCGACACGCGGGCTTGACGTCACGGATCTGCAGCGGTGCTACGACCGCGCCGAAGCCGAGTGGTGTGGCCAGAGGGGCGTACGTTTTGCATGAGTATCATAGCATTTGAGCATGCTGCAAAGCTGTGTGGCCGTTAATGGCACTGAAAGGTACATCAAAAGTAGCGGAGTGAGTTTCAACAAGTTCCTGCCGACTCTCAAAGGCGCAGAAATTGGATAATATCCGTGGATCGAAAAGAATGGTCGCCTCGCGAGGACGACCGTCTGTGCGACAAGCACACTTTCTCGATGGCAAGTGCGGCTTCTATTTCAATCTCCGTCCCGAGGCTTGCTTATGTGCAGAAAAACCATCGTCAGATCGAGTCCACGCAGATATTGTTCCCACGGTGCTCGCGCACACACCACCGGTCAAGTGCTCGTCGGTGGCTCGCTACGCCCGTGCTACCAAGCGGAAAAAGATCGGCAAAAGGGACGAAGCGTTACCACTTCGTTGTTCCTCGTGGTCACGAGGAAACAAAAATATAATATCTTGACTGGAAGGACGCTGTCTGTACTTAATCAATTAATAGATACACTTTCGCAGACCCACAGTCTGCTGATCCCCCCGGCAGTGCGGAAACCGGCCCGAAGTAATCGTAGGCATCGAGAGACACGTACGCCTGTACCGTGTCGGCCATGAACTAACTTGGCAACAAAACTAAATAAACGACGACGTGAGCCATCGACGTCGGTGGCAGCAACTTCACGTCGGAACTCCAGCAGATCGTGTTTTTGGCGCACGAATCATCTAAGACAACGCCGTCCATGCACAGTTTATCTGGATACCGCTGTCGTTCAGGCTCTGGTTGCGATATCAAATAGTCGAACATAACATGCAATACAATACAATACAATACGAACTTTATTTTCATCACAGACAAATGTGGTGAATAAGACGCCGGAGAAAATCTGCAGAAATGCAGCTTGCCATTGGCAGGAAATACGACGCACAAATAAATCTAGATGCGTCCTTACAACATCAACAACGAGCGCACGCCACACAATGCAATGGTGAAAACACGGAGAGCCTGGCCGGTTCTGCCCACATAGTATCTACGCATGCGCGGCTTTCTGGCCGTGTTGGTACATAGAGCCGCGCCGCGTGTCGGTCTATGTTTCGTTTCACTTAACGTCCAGACGCAGCCGACGCTGCGAGGGGATGGGACCGATCAGACAGCGCCAAAAGCACACCTTCATGGTTTTCGCCATGTTTCTCTACGTGTTCTATAATCAATGAACCAATCATAAACAGAAAGAAAGACCCTGTGACTTGCACTTCTGATGCTGCTTGACTGGTTCCGTTACCTCGTAGCGTCAGGCGCGTCTGGGCTTAAGTTGAAACAAAGTATAGACCCACACGCTGTTTGCAAAAAAACCCGCGTTTAGCCCCACCAGGCGGGGGCACTGCGCACAAACCAGATTCGATGAGAGGAACCGTCTACGCATGCGCAGTGCCGACAAAAGCGCCACCGCAGCGGCGTGAAGTCGGAGAGTGGAGTTGGTGTATAGAAACTGGCCCGGTAGTAGCACGTGCAACGGCACGCAGATTTAAAGAATGTTTTTGCTGAGCCAACACAGCCTATAATAATCCAGGTCTGCGAACAACCTCTTTTCCCTTCATGAAGCGGCACCGCAGACGCATAGCGCGTACTGACCAATTGAACCGTCCGAGCCCGATTCAGCCCTTTTTGACGTGTTTATTGGACACGGGGCTCAACCGAACAATGGCAGTGCACTTGTGTTCAATGTTTGTCTTTCGTCCATCTCAATGTGAGGAAGTCAAAAGTTTAATTTCACAAATTTTGATCCTTTCATAGACCATTCAGAAAAAGAGAACTTCTGACTGGTGGCATTTTCAGCGTTCGTGTGTACGACACATAATTCGCTCGCTTTGCGATGCGACGAACAAGGGCGTGCTGGGCTGTGGAGATCACAAGTTGGGCTGTGGATTGGTGATCATTGGAAGGGTGTATACTTGGCGCACACAATTTCGTGCTACATTGCGAAGGACAGCGTAATGTCCATCGAGCTGCAGCCCCGCGCTTCTGTGAAAATACTATTTTTCTGGCGTCTCATTCGCATGCGCTCGCGCAACAAACTTTGGCAGAGTTGGAGTACCGTAAAAGCTACGTTACCCTCGGTGACGCAGCACAAAAATGTTGACGCGGAGAATCGGTCTGAAAAGAAATCGCTAAAACGTTTGTTATCGCCGGGCGCGTACACGCTGAAAACAGGGCTCTTTTGTCGCCGAGAGCGGTGTCTAGACAGAAAACGCGCCATTCGGTGTCGTCGAGCCTAGCGAGGAGTAGAATGCAGGCTCGGAATAGCGAGTAGTTACAAAGATGACGGAAGCGCGCAGAAGGTGATTTTTGCAAAGGTCAAGAGGCCTTTGCAAATGTCGCCTTCTGCACGCTGCCATCATTGTCCGCTGCGTTCTGGAACGCCTTCTGAGCATGCGCTGTTGCTCTGCTGTGCGGTATATCGAACGCTGCGCATGCATCTACAGTTCAGTGACTCAGCATTTTTCACCTGAGTGATAAGCAATGAAAGGGTCTATGGGTTGTGTTGGCTGGGGCGATTGTAGGCCACTGCAAACCTCGTACGCACGTTATCTCTCCTTTGGTTTAACTCCTGGCTTCGGGCCAGCGCCGCCGGTTTCAATCCGCCGCCGCTCGGATCTTTCAGTTTTCATTGTTCATGACTGTACTTCGGCGAGCGCTGCAACGCGTTGTCGCGAAACTTGGCCGTGGCGCGAGGTGCCTGCCGCCTGAGCGCCTCAAGTAATCCGCTAATTGCAGACCCTAGTGGGGTTTATGAGAGTATGATCCGAGGAAGTGCCCACCCTGAATTTTGTTTCATCTAAGCTTTAAAATGCGCTCACGAAAACAAACAAAAAAATGGCGCACTGAACTTTTCGTTTTGCCCAGTCTGGTCGGACATGGTCGGCAACCCGGGCATAGCCTTGCCCCGAGTAAAGAACACGCAAAACATCATCGGAAAGGACGCTCAAAATCGGCAAGCACGGGTGTTCAGTCTGGTTAATGACGCTCCAGATTCTGATTAGACTGGTCGCGGTTACGATGGCGCAAGAGGTGTCGACACGAACATCCGGTAACACTTTCGATTGCTCGGTTTTCGGGCTGTCAGAACTTTGGAATTGATTTATAGTACTTTAATAGGATATGTTGCCATTTTGTTAAAACACCTGAAACTGGGTGAGACAATCTTGAAACAACAAAAGCGGAAGAGACAGGGAAAGAAGTCAGTCAGACGACGTCTCAGACTCACTTAAAACGTTTAGTCAGTAAAACTCTTATTACACTTTGAAACCAAGGGGTTGTCAAGGCATGTCATAAGTGTGTACAATTGTGGCTACAAAGCTTAAAAAAAAAAGAACGAAAAAATATTTTTTTTTGTGTTGGTCGGTGACAACTTTGGTTTCAAAGTGTATATAAGAGGTTTACTGAATAAATGTATTAGCTGAGTTTGAAACGTCGTATAGCTGAAATTTTTCCCTGTCTCTTATACTTTGGATGTTTCAAGATTTTTCTGCCATATATATGGTGCTTTAACGAAACGGTAATTTTACACCAGCTCACCTGCTCCCTTAATCTGTCTTTTTTAGGATATGTTGTCTGCATTCTGTAATAAGGCTAGGGCGCCAACCCCGATCCAGGTTTTTATTTAGTAGTCTCATTGGGCCATTTTAGTTTTTTATAGCAATCCATGTATATATTTGTGCTTTTTGATGTACTTCATTTGTTGGACTGTCGTGAAACTTGTAATTCTAAACCTAGAGCCTTGTGCCGCTTATGTCACAGCCACATTGATATAGATATGAAGTGAAAAATAGGGTCTCTCACCAAAACTTTAATAAACCTTTACCCGACGTTTCGGGACCAGCTCGGTCCCTTGTTTACGGGTGAGTGACGAAAAGAAAAGACACGCGTCGCTAAATGCACATATGGATGTAGGGGCTTTGCACACGTCACGCAGTCCCGAGACGTAGCTGCTGGGCAGGGAGCCCGAAGAACGATTCACGTTCCCCTTTGTATGCTAGATAAACCAAGACTCAACGAAGAGCCGCTTTCGCCAATTCCTCTCCAAGGCCAGCATAGTGCTTCCCTCGAAGTCGACTGCGTGGCCGGCTGCTTCTCCGTGCTCCGCGAGGGCGCTTGTCTCCGCATCCTTCTTCCGGACATCATATGTGTGTCGCGTAAGCCTCTCTGCGAAGTTCTTACTTTCGCCAACGTATGAGGCCGGGCAATCTTTGCATGGTATGCGGTAGACCAGGCCTTGGGCCCTTTCTTTGGGGGGCCAATCCTTCGAGAGGGGAGCCGATGACCGATTGTCGACACGGGCTTATGAGTCACCGCAATCCCGTAGCGACCGAGGACGCGGGAAAGAGTCTCGCTGGTGCGGCTAATGTAGGGAACAGAGACGCGATCGGAAGGGGGCTGCTGCGCCTGGGGGTGGATGCCTTGATTTCTTGAGTATTCGAAGAATAAACCGTTTAGGGTAGCCGTTCTTGCGGAGATCCAATGTTACGACCTTGATTTCCTCCTGGAGGCTTTTTTTTGTGGAGCAGGTGGTGAAGGCGCGCCTGAAGAGTGCACAGGCCACCGACGCTTTATGACATCGGGGGTGGTGGGAATCAAACCCCAAGTATCTGCCAGTATGGGTTGGCTTCCTGTAAACAGAGAAGCTTAGCCCACTGCCACTCTTTGTTACCAGTACATCCAAAAGGGAAGGGAACCTTTTTCTTCGCGTTCGACCGTAATTGTAGCGACTCATCCGCTGAGTTCCGGTGCTTTAGAAGACGATCCACCTCGCTGGTTTTAACGACGCAGAAACAGTCGTCCACGTAACGCAGGAACGTTCTGGGTTTAGGCTCGAAAATGTCGAGAGCCTTGCTTTCGATGGCCTCCATTGTGAGGTTTGCCATTGTCACAGATATGGCTGCCCCCACGGCTGTGCCGCTGGTTTGCTTGTAGTACTTCCCGTTAAATGAGAAGTATTTGCTGTTTAGGCAGAGCTCTAGTAGTCGGCAGGTCTCGTCAACTGATAGGCACGTTCTCTCCGGGAGTTTTTCGTCTGCCGAGAGAGCACTTCTTGCAACAGATACCGCCAATGGCACTGGGATGCTGGTGAACAAAGACACCACGTCAAATTGACAAGGCTCCCGTCATCACGTAGCTCTAAATCGGCAATAAGCTCTATGAAGTCACTAGAGTTCTGCAAGTACGTTGGAGTCTTTCCGATGAGGGGTGAGAGAAGCCTGTGGAGGTAGTTGGAGACGGCGCGCAAAGGTGACGTTGTGAAGTCCACAATAGGTCGAAGTGGTACACCGGCCTTGTGTATCTTGGGGAGGCCGTACAACGCCGGGATGGATCCGTTCTTGCAAACGAGCCTCATATAAAGGCTGCGGAAATCAGGGTATCTCTGGAAGATGATTGCCAGTGTTTTGTTGAGCGTTTCTCGCACTTTTCTCGTGGGATCTCTTGGCAAGGAAGTGTAGGCACTGCTGCCAAGGAGCTATAGCAGCTTTTGTCATACTTCTTTCTGTCCATGACGACGGTGGCGTTTCCCTTGTCTGCCCTCAACACAACGATGTATTTGTCCTCCTTGAGGCGACGCAAGGCCTGGTTTTCCTCTGTCGCGATGTTGAGAGGTTTCCGCTGAACTGCCTGAGATATGACGCCGATTGCTTTCAACCGAGCCTCCTCGCGAGTAGGCGGGTCCAACCCACGAAGACAATCTTCAATGGACGCAGCCATAGCGGGGAGGGGAGCTTGCGAGTGGTTAAGTTAAAACCTCGGCCTCTAGCCAGTACCGATGTCTCTAAAGGGGAGAGCTCTCTCGATGAAAGATTGCACACGAACCTTGTGTCGACTCCGCGGAGGCTGGAGGCTGAGTTGTCCGGCTGGAAGTGCAGACAGCTTCTTTTGCATGCACCTGTTCTTTGGTCCGAGAGCACGTGGAAGCGGTGTCCCTGGCCAAAGCATCTAGGGCCTGGAACACCTCAGTGGCGTGACGTGTGCAAAGCCACCTACATCCGCATGTGCATTTAGCGACGCGTGTTCTTTTTCTTTTCGTCACTCACCCGTGAACAAGGAACCGAGCTGGTCCCGAAACGTCGGGTAAATGTTTATTAAATGTTTGGTTAGAGTCCTATTTTTCGCTTCATGTCTATTCCTAACCAGGCAGAGGGCTGCCGCACGTTTAACTTCAAGTCGATTTTCGATGACTACGGTCCAGACACGTGTCAGCTTGCAAGCGGTATGAACATCTTACGTCTTCCGTCACCACCTTCAAGTCTCATCTTACGTTCAACAAGAAGTGCAAAGACCTCGGCTTTGTGCCCAAGAGCCTCCGCCTCAAGCGTTTTGTCCACACCGCTGAGGGACATCGCGTCATCGACCAGGCAGAACGCCGTCTTTTATGTGCCCGGATCCACGAATGCCACGACACCATCAAAACTAAATACATGGAACTCTTCTTCATGCGACGACAGCTGGAACATCGAGTACCTGAGGTGTTCCAGGCCCTGGATGCTTTGGCCAGGGACACCGCTTCCACGTGCTCTCGGACCAAAGAACAGGTGCATGCAAAGAAGCTGACTGCACTTCAGCCAGGACAACTCAGACTCCAGCCTCCGCGGAGTCGACACAAGGTTCGTGTGCAATCTTTCATCGAGAGAGCTCTCCTCTTCAGAGACATCGGTACCGGCAAGAGGCCGGGGTTTTAACTTAACCACTCGCAAGCTCCCCTCCCGCTATGGTTGCGTCCATTGAAGATGGTCTTGGTGGGTTGGACGCGCCTACTCGCGAGGAGGCTCGGTTGAAAGCAATCGGCGTCATATCTCAGGCAGTTCAGCGGAAACCTCTCAACATCGCGACAGAGGAAAACCAGGCCTTGCGTCGCCTCAAGGAGGACAAAGACATCGTAGTGTTGCTGGCAGACAAGGAAACGCCACCGTCGTCATGGACAGGGAGTAGTATGACCAAAAGCTGCTTGAGCTCCTTGGCAGCAGTGCCTACACTTCCTTGCCAAGAGATCCCACGAGAAAAGTGCAAGAAACGCTCAACAAAACACTGGCAATCATCTTCCAGAAATACCCTGACTTCCGCAGCCTTTACATGAGGCTCATCTGCAGGAACGGATCCATCCCGGCGTTGTACGGCCTCCCCAAGATACACAAGGCCGGTGTACCACTTCGACCTATTGTGGACTTCACACGTCACCTTTGCGCGCCGTCTCCAACTACCTCCACAGGCTTCTCTCACCCCTCACCGGAAAGACTCCAACGTACGTGCAGAACTCTAGTCACTTCATAGAGCTTGTTTCCGATTTAGAGCTACGTGATGACGAGAGCCTCGTCTCTTTTGACGTGGTGTCTTTCGTTCACGAGCATCCCAGTGCCATTGGCGGTATCTGTTGCAAGAAGTGCTCTCTCGGCAGACGAAAAACTCCCGGAGAGAACGTGCCTATCGGTTGACGAGATCTGCCGACTACATGAGCTCTGCCTAAACAGCACATTCTTCTCATTTAACGGGAAGTACTACAAGCAAACCAGCGGCACAGCCATGGGGGCAGCCATATCTGTGACAATGGCAACCTCACAATGGAGGCCATCGAACGCAAGGCTCTCGACACTTTCGAGCCTAAACCCAGAACGTTCCTGCGTTACGTGGACGACTGTTTCTGCGTCGTTGAAACCAGCAAGGTGGATCGCCTTCTAAAGCACCTGAACTCGGTGGATGAGTCGCTACAATGGACCTTTTGTAGAAACATCGGTTCGAGAGTAAATAGTTCCACTACCCTCTCTCTCTTCCTTCTAACCGAGCAGAGAGAGAGATGTTTTTTTTTTTTGTGTCGACTTCGGGGCAGAAGATTACGCACTATGGGGACAAAGGTGAGTTTAGGGGACCGTATCTAGGTCGCACCGGCTCAATGGATGAACAGGATGTAGCCGACGTTTTGTGTGTGGAAGGGTGGGAGAGGCCTTGCGCGCGCGTTGTTTTCTAGTCATTTAGTCTCGAACCCAGTCACGTGTCTAGCTGGCAGCACATATTCGCCAAGAGGTCCATTCACGGTGGAACGCGAAGACAAAGGTTCCTTCTCTTTCTGGATGTACTGGTAACCAGCAGTGGCAGAGGGCTAAGCTTTCTGTTTACAGGAAGCCAACCCATACTGGCAGATACTTGGGGTTTGATTCCCACCACCCCCGATGTCATAAAGCGTCGGTGGCCTGTGAACTCTTCAGGCGCGCCTTCACCACCTGCTCCAAAAGAAAAGCCTCCAGGAGGAAATCAAGGTCGTAAAATCGGATCTCCGCAAGAACGGCTACCGTAAACGGTTTATTCTTCGGATACTCGAGAAATCAAGGCATCCACCCCTAGGGCGTAGCAGCCTTCCTTCCGATCGCGTCTCTGTTCCCTACATTAGCCGCACCAGCGAGACTCTTTCCCGCGTCCTCGGTCGCTACGGGATTGCGGTGACTCATAAGCCCATGTCGACAATCGGTCATCGCCTCCCCCTCCCGAAGGATCGGCCCCCCAAGGAAAGGGCCCAAGGCCTGGTCTACCGCATACCATGCAAAGATTGCCCGGCCTCATACGTTGGCGAAAGTAAGAACTTCGCAGAGAGGCTTACGCGACACAAATATGATGTCCGGAAGAAGGATGTGGAGACAAGCGCCCTCGCGGAGCACGCAGAAGCAGCCGGCCACACAGTAGACTTCGAGGGAAGCACCGTGCTGGCCTTGGAGAGGAAGTGGCAAAAGCGGCTCTTCGGTGAGTCTTGGTTTATCCAGCACACAAAGGGGAACGTGAATCGTTCTTCGGGCTCCCTGCCCAGCAGCTACGTCTCGGGACTGCGTGGCGTGTGCAAAGCCCCCTACATTCGTATGTGCATTTAGGCGACGCGTGTTCTTTTCTTTTCGTCACTCACCCGTGAACAAGGGACCGAGCATGGTCCCGAAACGTCGGGTAAATGTTTATTAAATTTTTGGTTAGAGTCCCTCTTTTTCGCTTCATGTCTATTCCTAACCAGGCAGAGAGCTGCCGAATGTTTACCTTGTTATAGGTTTGCATGAGATGGCTATAGTCACCTATTGACTCAGACCACCTTGTTGGGGCACAGAGCTTCCAGGGGAGCTCTTCAAACATAGTGTAACTCAGACTTGTACGTAGTTCAACTGCTCTACTCAAATTAATGTAGTTTAACTACTTTTTTGAGTAGTTTAGTAACTTTCAATTACATTTTTATTTCGATAATTAGTAGTTTACTTAGTTACTTTTTTAAGTAACTTCTACTCAAGTTACAAATTACTTTCGAATTTTAGTGGTTGTTATGCCTATCAACAAACATTCCTGCACAAAGGAGATCAGATGTTTGAATATCAGCTGATATTTGCAAAGAGGGAAACATGTGGCGTAGGAAGGGGGTAGGGGAGGAAATGGTTTGGAGAGTGCGAAACCCCCAACATTTTCACAACCTCCCCCCCCTCCCCCTGCAACAACAACAGACACCGCGCAAGAGAACCCGAGTAACTGCGGGATTAGCGCCGAAGACTGGCGTTTCTTTCTGTCCCGGAGCTCAAGAAGACTCGACCCATTTGAAGAAAGGGCTGGTCCCCACTTCTCCCTAACGTAGAAACTCTCGCCCACTACATGGCGTGTACACACTGCATCCTCACTCAAAGGAACAACAAAATGCAGCACCTGCTCTGAAACTCATCTGGTGATCCCGTAGTTTGTGCTGTACTCGAAGGATCGCGTCCTAAAGGGCAACGCCAAGATTACCTTTTTGCGCTGCCTTTCCTCCCAAAACTCAGAATATGCAGATCTTAAAAGATCGTTCTAAAAACCTGTAATAATTATCTCAACGTTTTTATATAAAAAAATATATTAAACAAGCATTGTTGGGAAGTACTCTATGTACATGGTACGTTTAATACTACTGTTTAGAAAAATTGAACGTAACTTGAAGGAAATTTTCTGAACATGTACTTGTATTTTCCGAGGAAAGTAAAAACTCCCGACTTCAATGTACATTCCCCAAACATGAAAAAAAATGGCGGTATCGTTGTTTGAAGATTCGCTCTTTCGTGACGTCATCTGGTCATTTCTCTGAGTGAAGTAATGGTGACTGTAAGACCAATGGAAATAAGTGCCTCATAATTTGATTGTGTCAAATAGCTCGCCAGCGAAAGTAAAACAGCTACTCTGCGGCGACTTGAACTTATACATAATGATTGAAAACCTGAGACTGTGGTTTGAAAACGGAAACCCGTGAAGTAGGAAGAAAAAAGTTGGGTTCGGGATTGTAATGGAGGAATTGTTGGCGATTGTGTGTGATTCATGGTTCAGTTTAGGGAAAGGGGGTAATTTAGAGACGATCTTTGTGTGTGTCCAAGTGCTGGTGACATTGTCCGCGACGAAGTCCTTCCGTGTGCGGTGGTGACGACCTTGTGTTTCTGTTTGTATAACTTTTTTTATATATTGTTTGCGGTCCGGTAAATTGTTATTCCAATGTTTTTTGTTTCTTTTTGTAGTTCGGTGATTAATCGTTTGGTGATGGCGACGTTTTACGTCCGGGGGAGGTGTATATAAGGCGTGGAGGCAATAAAGTTTTTAGCTGAGTTTGAGACGTTGTCTGTCCCCTTTTTCTTCCTACTTCACGAGTTTCCGTTTTTAAACCACAGTCTCAGGTTTTTAATCATTATGTATAACTTACACCAGCTCGCCTGCACTTTAACCGTTTTTTCATTGAACCTATACAATATTTGCTTCTATTGCCGGGAAAAACCAATGCACCTCCGATTACCCCTGGAGCAATGCATACAAGTTATAAAACACTGTATAGGGAATGAAAGGCCATCATGAAAGATTGTTTTAAAAGTGCTTGTACTTTACCTTGAAATATACTGTATTTATATACGTTACTTAAAATATATTGCGCCCAAGGTATTTACTACTTTACTTGAAGTACATAACCTCTCATCTACTTTGTGCTTTACTTCAAGTACTTTTAGATATACTTTACGCAACACTGTAAACAAGCAAACACTGTCTAAAAAATCAAGCTCAGACAGTGCTAAACCTCAAAGTAGAAATGATACATTTGAAGTACATCATTGACCAAACAAACAAGAATGTACAAAACAATTAGGCACGCAGAAGCAGAACCAGCTATTAAAACATTTCTGTCAAAAAAACAAAGAAAACAAGCTGATTCATATTTGGCTAGCACAATTTCGCTAACGGATAAAAACCTCTGTATTTTCTATTTACCCTAAAATCATACAAAAGTAACTTCAAAAGTAATTCGCTACTTTTACGGTAATTAGTAATTTTCTCAATTACTTTCTTTTATTGAGTTATTTCTACTCTGCTCAAATTACTTTTGACGTCAATACTCAGTAACTTAACTTAATTACTTTTTTGAGTAACTTGTACATGTTTGGTGTAACTGCCCTAGTCAGCTAGTGTAGGTTTAGGACTATCGGCGTTCCTGGGGTCGATTTGTTCACTTACTAGACTACTTGGTTAGATTGATGTCCATTATTGCGTTGAAACGCATTATTGTATATAACTTTTCTTGGTTGATAGTGCACTAAATATATATCCTGCTTTTGTTTAAAGCGAGAAATATTAAATAGACAGAAAGATAATAATGCCGCATCAAATTGAATTGAGAGATTACCTTTATACGGCGGAAGCGCAAACTACCAGCGGCAGAGAAGACGTCTAAACAACAAAAATAGCATTCCATAAAACAAGAATTATAATTGTGTACGACCATTTATTTCCGTTAAAATGCTACCAAATGTAGTATCACGACCCTTTTACGATAATAAATCTAAGAAAAATGTAGCGTGTTGCGATGTTTGGTAGAGTTTTAATTTGGGCTAAGACAACCCATCACTGCAAATTTGGGTTAACAAGAATGCCAGGGAAACGTTTGTGTTACAGTCCTTTGTTCAGGTTTTTGACAAGACAAAGTCACGCATGTTTGTAATTCTAAGTTTTACGGTATGCATAGAAAGAGTAGGTCCAGTCTGCACCTTATAAAAACGATATAAAATTAATTTAGTGCGCTTTTAAGCCTAGACTTCTGTTGAGAAAGACTTCGAGATAGCGCGCGAATAGAAATTTTCACGTACGCGCAGCGGTTGAATCGTTCTGCACCCAGTACAGGCACCAGTCTTCCGCACATGCACCAGGAGAACAATAGAAGTGCGTGCACCCTGGTAGGGTCGCATAATGAAGAAGGGTACGCTAAATAATTAAGGGGTGTCGTCTCTTATCAACGACCATACCTCCTTATCGCATCAGCTTGTGCTAGTAACCATTGCGTACCGACTGGCCGGTGGTACATGAATCCAATATAAGCAGTATTAGCACGGACAATGGCCGTTTCTTGCACCTTATTATCAGTCTGGACAGAAAGGGAGGTCGTAAGAAAAGTAGTCTGTTTATTTGGTGTGCCTGCACTTCGTGTTTAAAGCAACAATGATCAAACATCCGAGGACACTGAACATATAAAAGAAAATCATGGAAGTTTGAGAATGTTATATTAATAATAACAGACGTCAAAAAAAGAAAAACGGAACTGTACATACTTTTTGTTTAAGGATTGCGATCGTAGGTCACCTTAAACGGCTTACGGTTAAAATAGACTCAGACATACTCATGATATCTGCTGATGTAAACTTAAAAGCAATTGAAGTTTTTCGTTTGTTTACTAAACTACAAAGACATAGACATAAAACGGCAGTTGTTGCACATATTCATTTTTTATTTTCTAATACTTTCATTCATAATTCGCTCAGTGAATCATACATTGAAGCGACTTAAAATGGTTTATATTGTAGTTTATTACTTTAATAAACAGTATCAAAATGAGTTAACATATAAACCACGCAATCCCATCGAGTTTCTAGAAACCATAAATAAAAAAATTAAACAAAATAACTTGTGAGCCTTGTACGTAAAATCAAAATTCGTTTAATTTCCAGTTGTTGAGCTCCAGCCATAAAGACTTTTTATACGTCTGTTACAGACATTTCTGTTGACAGAAACTCGTGATAATATATATCTTGTGGGTGAGTGATCATCGCTGGTTCCCAAACCTTTCTTCAGTTTCTAGACATCCTCCTCGCAATCGCGTATATGAAAGCAAAATATTTGCTTTTTAATAAAAATATTATATTAAAAATAAAGAAATGACAAAGGATAAAACTGAACACGCCAGCAGTAGCTGCATCTAGGATAAACAAATAAAAGCAAAAATGAAAACACCGGAGTTCAATATTATTAAAGAAATAATATTTTTCAAAGGCACAGAGTGAAAATGTTGAAGATCTTGCTGGCCGTTGTTTCACCTTCGCACAGTTGTAAAAGGCTTATTATCTTCATGGGTTCGATTTGTAGTTCATTATTTAGAAGATTGACTTTCCCTATGCCCTCTTACAAAAAAGCTAGAAATAAAAATGTAATATCAAACGAACTATACGTGCTATGAAGATACCCAATACATTACTGAAACTGAGCAAAATATACAATATATTTAACACGCATCGGAGTTAAATGTATTTCTAGAGGGGCGGCCTTTATTTGTCTGCCAACGTAAGAACGCTCTTTGTCCTAATTCAGCATTTCGCTTCATTTTGTTGATCTGTTTTCTTTCGCACATTTTCTCCAAGACAATACGACAAATTTTGATAACTGAACCCTCTTATGTTTCTTCGCGTATCAACCATCGAAATAAAGTAGCTATCCCTCCTGTCACACATCAAATTTTCACCAGTCTTTCATACCAATGACATCTTTGGATTGGAATCGCCTTCGCGCTCACATCGCGACATAGTTGAAAGTGCCGAGTTTAAAGATGCCGTTAGTAACTATGTTCTCTGTTCCGAGTAACAAGTTTGTTTGATGTTTCTTTCTTTTTTTCACCTGGCTAATTTACTATGTGTTGTATTATAGATGTTCTGTCCACTCCGCTCTGTAATGCCTTCGGGCCCTGAGGAGTAAATAAATAAATAAATAAATAAATACATATGAGATTGTGTTTGCACATTGAAATCTCAAAACAACATATATTTCCGATGTGCTTATTTAAACATAATATCTACTTTCAACCGACCATTCTCCAGCTACCAAGAAGTAAAGGTAAGCTCTTCAATACTGTTGGTCCCGGTTTATGAGAGCTTTTTTGTGTTTATCGAGGAGCTATGTATTTTTTACTACTCATGTTCTTATTGGTTGAACAAAATATACGATCAACTCAAAGGGGCCTCCATTCCCAGGGCAACGTAATCTAAATTCAATGTTTTTAGTGTCACCAATCAGAAACGGCACAATCCTCCCCTTGCCACTTTTTTATTGAACACTTGTGTGTACAGTCGGGGACAAAAGTCTCCAGGACACGCGAGCTGCGACTGAAACGCATTGCTCTGCCATCTGCCGGCGGGTCGCCTGGTTTCGAGATCACAGAAAAGCGCATGCGCGTCCTACTGTGCCTGCCAACATGTGCGCTTTCCCGCTCTTCTGCGGCGCGGCGCCTAACTCGGAATCGGGCGCGTGGTACCGCCTCGGAGATAGCGCTTACTGACATGGCACCTATAAAGCAAGAAGTCACGGCAGCTCAACTGAGCGATAAGCTGAACTGGTTATAAAGCAAGGTGCGCTGACACGGCGAAATGCGGCGCAATGCCCCAGGCGGTATCTCGAGTTTCGGAATGTGTAGCAGACGCTCGTCAGCCGCCAGCGCTATCTCCGAGGCGGTACCACGCGCCCGATTCCGAGTTAGGCGCTGTGCCGCAGAAGAGCGGGAAAACACACATGTTTGCAGGCAGAGTAGGACGCGCATGCGCTTTTGTGTGATCTCGAAACCAGGCGACCCGCCGGCAGATGGCAGAGCAATGCGTTTCAGCCGCAGCTCGCACGTCCTGGGGACTTTTGTCCCCGACTGTACAAAACGCAACTCCCACCTTTAGTTTGAACACTTGAGACAAATTAAGCACTTTTTGTCATGTCGCAATAGTATTAAAGCTGCATTTACTGGTTGTCGCATTTTTGCAACAATTATTTGACTATCGTTTGCATGACGAATAATTCATTATTCCTGCATTAAAAATCCAGAAAGAACACCGATATCTAATAGAACCAAAAATGAAGACCCTGCAGAGGAACTATTTTTGGTGGAAAATAGACAAGCAGCGACGCATGCTGAGGTCGAGAAGTCCGCCAATACGTGTAGGCATTCGTAGACAACATAAACGCATAAATCTTTAGCGATAGAACCTTAGGATATTCATATTAATAGCAATCATATTACGCATCTGGAACAATAGGTTAAGGTGGAGTTGAACGTTTTTTTAATGTTTGAGGGAAATTTAGAATGATGCGATAACGTTCTTTCTTTTTTTCTTTTTTTGTAAAGAAGGAAGGGTGGTTTGCGAAACATTTTTCGGTACCCTCCATTGCGAACATTTTACGATTTTCAACTCTCAGGTTTTTTACTATTCGTCATACTGTATGTATACCTCAGTTCAAAAGTTACAAAGATTTTGAAATAAACTTGTTATAATGAGAAAACAAACAAGTACAAGAACTACCTAAAACAACCTAAATTTCAGCGCCGCGTTTTAAAGTTTATAGTCTTGCTGAATCTGTAATTTTTATAAGTGGTTTTATAGGTTTTTCTTTTGTATTTTTGTTTCGGATATTTGTTATATTGACTTATAGTGGGAAGCTGGGCAAAAATAATGCTCAGATTTGTAAATTATTTAATTCTTACTGCTTAAATACAGTGCCTGATTCTTATTAGACACTGTATAGGAAATACATCTGAAATTTTTCGTCAAGAGATTGCCCCGCTATACAAAATAAATTTAAAGAGCTCTCTTTTGGCACACATCAAGAAGAGTTTGAAAACAATCATTAAAAAATTGGACAAATATTTCTGTTGAAAGACAGTTTTGAGTAGTGATGTTTATAAAATAAAGTTTATTTCTGGAACAATGCCCATGTAGAGCCCATTGCGGAAACATGCTTCTTATGTGAGCTTTTAATAAAACAATTACATTAAAAAATAGGGCTAGTGCTGCGTATTAATTAAAGTAGAGCATACATTTTACATCAAAATAGGCAAAGACAAAACGTGAACTGGCAGCCGTATAAAACTCAGCCATGAGCAGTGCCCGCTTACCTGAACAGCGTAAGTAATTTCGTACCTTATGTTATGCATTGTGGATACTATAGACTTCATAAGTTTTGTTTTACATTTAATGACACGAAAACGTAGTCATTCGCTCCTTGTGGCCAATGTTATTTATGGTAAGTTGAGATTGCAGCTGAAGTAACTGATACTTTAAGGGAACAAGTATATTTTAACCAGTTATTCTTTAAGTGGGGAACCATCTCTGTCCTGGATCTACTACCGGGTGCTGCAAATATAAGCCCCTATCCGAGAAGCTTGTTTTAACTAGTCTGCTATTTTTTCATAGGCCGTGCACGTAAAAAAAATGCACCGAGAAGGCTCAAGAGTTCATATTCTTTAATCACGTGAGATGTGCAGGAGGATTTAAGATCAGCCACAACCTCATGAAAAGCAACGCCACTGGAAATTAACAGTTACCCACGGTCCATGTGTCTGGCAGAGCCGCACCAGAAACTGTCGTTCGGTTTTTGTGCCCGCGAACACTCAGAAAGCAGTTGCATTAGTCAGTTCAGTCGACAGCTGCAAAGCATAAGTTGCATGAGAATGACACAACACTGCCCACAGTGCCTTCGCCAGTGATTGACCGGGAGGTGATCACCTAAGCTGCTAATGAATGCAGTATTAATATAATTCTTAGTAAACCTCCTAAAGTTATTTGGAAGTAACATCTGTGTCGAGCGTGTGGTGACACGTGATGGCTCGAGAACTGGAATGTTTTTTTGCGTTATCGTTTACGTACGCTGAAAATGAGGGAACGAAGGAGGGGGGGGGGGGCGTTGCCGTGCTCGTCGAGTCATGCACAGCAGGCTGATACTGTGATAATACTTATCACGATATATCCTCCCTTATTTACAAAAGTGTTGCAGATTTATACGAATTAGGACACTAGTAAAAATACGTTGTTCGTTCACTTGCACAGACCACCTGCGTAAAATTCTGGTCGTAACTGAGCCGACTGGGCGGTCGAGTCTGCCGACAGGAACGCCTCGGAGCCGCTGTTGGTGGCTGTGACACTGCACTGGGGGATTCACGAGGACGACGTTGTAGTGGCGTTAGCGGCGGCGGCTCATTTACTTGGTCTTCATAGAAGGAGCCAGCGCCTTGCGACGATCCTACGTGGAACCTTTCTCTCGTGGTCATTAGGGGCGGACGATGCCGCCGCAGATGACAGCCATCTTCCGTAACGACATTCTAGGATCTGGGAGCTGCGAGTTTCTGCACCACGGCATTCTTTGACCAGGACTTGTCTCACAGCATCACGACCTGTCCGTCCCTGAGCACTACGGGCAGGCAGCCATTGTCCTCCAGCTGATGGTGCTTCTTCACCTGCCAGCTGGTCGCGTCGTTGAACTCCATCAGTAGTGTTGGTAATCTTCGTCCCTTCAACAGTTCCCCATGTGATCTGCCATGTTCCAACGGAGTCGACAGACAGCTTAACAGTCCCATCCTAATCTCCTCTCCCGCTTTCCTCGTTTCCTTCAGGACGAGTTTCACAGTTTGAACACCCTTTTTCGGCCAACTCGTTGCAACGAAGGAACTGTGGACCCAAAGTAATACTGATGAAAATTGTACTGGACTGCAAATTAGTAGAACTCGTATGACCCGACCTGAGGGCCGTTGTCCGAACAAACCTCCATTGGAATTCCACACCTCGCAAAGATTGCCGTCAGCTTTTCAATTACAGTACGTGCCTTCGTATCATGCAGCCTTTCAACTTCGGAGAAGTGAAACTGCGCGTCATACACGCAGAGATACGACTCCCCACCATACTGAAGAAGGTCAACAACCCCTCTATACCATGGGTACTCGGGTGTTGGCCAGAGCAGCAGCGGCGCAAAACCTTCTCTGTACGCATACTTCTTACCAATGACAACAATGAAAAAAACTCTAAATTTGGACACGTTTTTAGATTTCAGTTTTTTATCGGAGCGCATCGGAGTGCTCGCGATTTCGCCTCCCAGTGGCCCAAGTGGGCTACGCACGCGCGCAAAACTTCCTTCTATCCTGCGGGGAAGGAGAGTTAAGAGCATTGCGACTCGGCTGCTGAGAAGAAGGGTAGGGGAGCAGAAGCGCCGGTGCAGAGGTGCTATTCAATGTGCTATTGACACTGCTCAACATGAAATTACTTCTCTTTTTCTGACAGAAACACCACAAAATAAAATGCCTAAAAAAAACGATCACTCGTATATGCATATGCAAAAAAAAAAAATCCCGAAAGCAGTTTTTTGTATATGAACTGACTGTGTAACAGAATAGAAATGCAACTTAATTGAAAAACAGGAATCTCGCGCACGTGGAATAGGCAGTTAAATGTTCTTTCATAATATGATGTCTGTATAAGACAAACATATGTACACACCATGTTTGTTTGTGCATAAGCACCTGATAACAATACATAAGAATTCGATTATGCAGCATTAAACAATCTTCAGATGTTAAATTTTACGCTGAATATATTCAATTTATTCTTGCATCTAACGTAATGGTTTACGCAATGTCGAGGCGCGAAACCTCGTAACCGCAATATTCGATTTACCAGGGAAATTCCTACAAGAACGCGCAGGCTGGGCAGGCGGATCTACATTGATCGAGCGGAAGCGAAAACGGCTGTGGGTGCACTGCCGCCATTGCCAGGATCGACGAGCAGGGAGGTCGCCGCCTTCAATTCGCCAATTTCGTGGGAACGTGTTCTACCGGCTTGCTATAGGCAATGCGTGTGATTCTTTCTCCTTACAACGACTTATCTATTTTGGTGGACGTTTATATTCAGGAATTCACCTTCGCCTTAGGGACGGTGATGCCGTAACCGAGCAAAAGTTGTTCATTTTACTCTATAGTGGTATATTCTGTGGCAATTGGCGTCGATGGAAAGCATTATAAAATTGCGGTATAACAATGAGTTTAACATTAAAATCCACAATACGATGGTATCAACCTACGGCTTACCAAGGACCTTCGCTTCTGATAGCGGCTTCAGAAAAACATGCGACCCCACCTGTCGCTGGGCCGCACAATAAACTTTGGGATATTTGATATGGTATCTGAAATATGAAGGTTCTATCTTTTATAGATATGAAGATGAAAACTGGCATCTTTGGATCTTGTTTTTGTGCTGTGTTAAACAAAAACAAACTGTTTATTCCTGTTTTGAGAATGTAGGAACCTTTCCCTTTTTGCATTCATTCCACATATAGCAGTCGCTAAGAAATTGAATAGACAGACACATTTTTATGCATTCGGTGATGTCTTGTACAATATCTCAATACACGGTGTTTCCACGCCGGATCATGCAATCATGGTCCGGGCCTTATTTTTCATATTTATGCCAACAGGAGGAGCACTCAATTATAGGCGAATATCGTAGCTAATTTGCTTCCGGAGATCTAAAATTTTGAAGCTCGAGGTGTGGAGATTACCGAGTTTCCGCTATGGCAGTTTGCACAGCCGTCAATTTCACACCGAAGCGTGCACGTAGTAATAATTTATTCTACTTATTTTATGAATAGTTTATGACCATTACAGATAATATTAAAAATTACAAGGAAGTATTTTTATGCGAAACATTCACGCAACACGTCAAATAAACACGTTTTGAAGACATACATATTCACATATTATTTACCAACGAACTACTTCATATAAAACACAAAAAATGTATCAAAATTATCACACTTAAATTATCTTGGTGAATATATAAGAAAACTATTTTTAGTCATTATTGTAGTTCTGTCATTAATGCAGAGACGCAGCTCCTTTATCTAAATGAAACAAAAATGCACGTAAATACGTATTTAAAAGAAAACAAAAAAAACTTCACTTGTTTTTTTATTGTAACCCTCCTTAACCATTTACGGCGGCTTGAACTTACTTGTAATGCCAAAATATTGAGTGACATACGACCTAATTAAGAGAAAAAAGACAACAAACCTTCACTGAAATTGATCTAGCTTGTCTTCGTTTAGGGATTTGCCTCACGCCCTCGGCTCCGAAGAAAAAGCTTCTAGAACCAACAAAGTTTGTACAGCGGTACTGTTCTCTCGTTGAATGTAAAAAAAAAAACTATTGTATACCTATTGAAATATTAAAGTGCCTAGTTTAGTAGAATATTTATATTTCCTTGCGCTGCCTCCTAAAACGACTTTTTCAAAACACATCAAAATTGAGTGTATTTTGCGGAGCGCCGTAAAATGCTGCGCATATCTATATAATATTAGTAGTTTTAAAAGTTTTCCTATTATTAACCTAAATATATCAAACACGTTTTTCACTGAATTTGCCCTTGGGCAGGGACCAATATTACATGAACCCTTTTTCTGTGCGTTGCGTAGTTTTCACAGGAATGATGTGGCCCGCGTCTCGTGAAACACCCTGTAGGTTTAGCTGAGTGCTTCTTCCAAGGAGATGACTTTTATATGGTATATATTTTACGGAAATATGCAAAATATGACTCGGACGATCACTGTTTCATTTTTAATTATTCCATCCCACCAGGCTTATCTCAGTCTAATGTTCCTGTCCAAGCAATATATCTCTAATGAATACAGTATAAAAAACACCATCTTATAGAACCTACGATACTGTTGAAGCCAATGTGCCAGGCGAACGGGTTGTAGAACGTAGGAACACGATACCTGTGATGAAACCAGCTTCAAAAACAAAATACGTGGTGACTCTCGAGCAACATACTATTATTTCTTTCTTCCTTTTTTTCTTCCTTGATTTTGCAGGCTATGGCCGGAAGGGTGGAAGAGAGAAATAAAACAAAAAAAATGTTCGGCCTGACAAACTTTTTCTGCCCGTTACAGCTCTATTCCGGCTCAACCAATAAAACTGCGGCAATAACCAATAAAAACGCCGAGAAACGAATAACAAAGCAATAAGAGTCAGTGTGCAAAGCTACGCCCTGAGTTTCTTCAGTGTCAGTGCATACAGAACTTACTTGTTTTATATCGTGTTTATTCTGACGAAGGTACCGCTTTAGCACAGATTAAAGTTTTACACCCTTACTCTGTAGTGACGGCGAGCCGTGGTCACTCGAACTGTTCAAAATACACTCTTCAACAAATTAAAAAAATGCAGTAAAAAATTTTTTTATACATAATGGACGAACTTATGTAATTCACCGCCGTATTGACAGGGCAACGGTATTTGATAACGGCTTTATGCGCCGTTATCCATTCTCCAGTATTCTTATCGGCCAATGCAGCAATCTGGTTGATACCTAAGTAAAAACAAATTGCTCGGGATTCACCAGGGCTTCAGTAGGTAACTATGATACCAGATATTTTTAATAATATTTATAAGCGTGTCTCAAAAATATATTACCGGAGTTTTCTTCTTTTGCACAAGGACACTTCATTTTGGCAATCATGCCGAATAAATATGAAGGGTCGGCGAACCTGCGCTTGATGAGTATTGTAAGCATAGAGTCGGGACTGCGAGCTGCTAATCCACGCGCCTAAAGGGCTTCGTTATAAACGTCACTTCGAATGCCTGTGAGACAGGGGCATTACAAAGTCACTTTGATTGGACGCAATCTTACTACATATTCAACGAGATTTGAAGAAAGAACGGGAAAAAAACCTGAAACGGGTTTGACAGTAAAACAGGGGTTAGTAATAAAAAGGTCATTCATAGGACAATAAAATAGCATTTCGCAAAGTCAACATGCATGAATACTTATTTTCCAGGGCAGAACTGCCAGTAACTGGAAGGAGCTACACTCTTTTGTTCTTTTCTGTGTCAATTTACTTACGACAGAAGCCTGCAATGAGAAAGGAAAAAAAAAACACAACTGCAACCTGGTGTTACTTCAAACTCCTAAGATAGTTTAGTCCTCCTTGAAATGCTGCATACTATCTCCGCTATATGAAGTGGAGCACAATACATATGATCATAGCTATGCAGACGAATCTAACGTGTATAACGTAATGGTTTTGACAGCGAACGATAGTCTATATAAAATAACCCTTATGAGTGAGATCTAGAGTAATATTTTCTTAGCCTTCAACGCCATATTTCGCTCCACGTTGGGATGAGCACTTCTTTGCTGAGTGACTTCCCCACTAATCTCTTTCCTGTTAAAGCGGAAGCTTCTACGCTTCTTACAGAAAGTATCAAAGAATTTCTT